>RCUC01160724.1:0-28889 GCA_003697995.1 Taxidea taxus jeffersonii | reverse complement strand
GCAGGACTTGAATTGTTTTTTTAAAGGTATGTTAAATTTTGTTAGACAAAGTAATAATCCTGCTTAATTACCACTTTTTCTTTAGAGTATGGCTGACATGAGAATTTGAATTTTATCAAAGAGGCATGTTTAAACTTTTTCTTGATCCTCCCAGGTGGGAGCTCATAGATCCCTGAGATGAGAGAGGAAAAGCCCACATGAGTCCTGGTTAGTGTTTTTAACTACACTATTTCTTCCTCAAAGACTTGATGTTCTTCAAAAGGATAACTCATGAGAAATAAGTCCTTTATTTTCTTAGATAGGGGCTTCTCTAAAAAGAGTAAGTTGTTAACATTTATAAAAAGAACTTGGTTAATGTCTTTATATTAAAATAACAAATGATACTATCAATGCCTTGGTTTTTCACCAAACCTCTACACCTTTATCTGGAAGGAGAGAAGCTTCTCTCTCTTTCTCCAGATAGAGGGATAAATAGATTAGATAGATAGATAAATAGATAGATAGATGATAGAATCTGGTTTGTAAGTATGAGACTAAGCAAGCTTCTTTGAAATACTTTCCAGTATTTGGAAATACTGGAAATACCACCCCCTCAAACAACCTCCCTGTATGATTTCTCTGTCGGTATATTTTGCAAAACAAATGCATTTGGAACATTGTGTGTTGAGGGGGCCACCCGCAGATCCCCTGGAGCCCTGTGGACCTAGGATTTTCTTTCCCAAGTACTTTGGGACCTCACTACTCAAAACAGCCAAAAGAGGTCACTTCTAGCTTCTATTACAAACCAAGACCACATGGCAATAGAAATGGAGTTACATCAACCCAGGCCAATTTCACTTTGAGTCTTAGCTCTGTTATCTGGAATGGGATGAAATGTCTGAGTCAAAGTGAAATTTGGTAGAGATGAGAGGCCTGAAATAGTAATAGTTAAGAATCTGGAGATGAATTGGAAATTCAAAACTCAAATGGCCCACTTAGTAAGTGTGAAATGCTACTGGGAAACTAGCATTAACAGTGGTGAGAGCTGCACCCCACCCCTCCCCACAGCTCTGTCATGAGAGAGCCCTCCCTGGTGGGCAGGGTGGATCAGTGTCCGGCTGAAGGATTTGAAGGGTGCTCTTGAGGTCAAGTGGCCTCCAAATACCTTTCCCACAGCCTTGGCCCACCCCCACCCCCTCACCTCCTAGGCTTACTTAAAGCCAATTTCTCCTATTAAAACGCAGCAGAGCTCATCCATCCATTGTCATCATCATTAATGTTGTGGGGCAAGCTGGTACCTAGCGGGTTCTGGATTTCTCCAGGAGCACCTCAGAGCAGGTTCAATAAACACAAAGACGTTAAGACAAAAAACATGTCCAAGGAGGGCAGGAAGGCCAAAGTTGGGGAAACATGTAAGCAGCCAGAAAGAGGACTAGGGGCCTGAACGTCTTCCGGCACAGGGACAGGACGAGGCCAACACTGTGGTGGCAGAAAGGGTGACCATGCCGAGCAAGGAAGGCACATTTCTTCTCCTTTCAGTATTCAAATAAAGCTCCGGCTCTCAAAGGTCAGGGTGGTGTCCGGGGACGAGAGGTCAGAAACACTGGAAGGTGCTTATTCTAAGAATGCAAATCTCAGTTCTGACTTCCTCGTGGGCTCCTTCGCCCAGCAGGGGCACACAGGCATGGGGGAGGCTACGGGTTCCTGTGTGGTCTGGGGTGGCTGGAGCATCCTGGCGTGCTTCTTCAAAACCCTCCCAGGTAATTCTGCCTCTTTCTTTCTCCTCCTTGAGCACTGTGAGTCCATGCAGCTTACAGAGGCAATGAGCTTACCCGTTGCAACATGAGGGACATTTCACAACTAGCTTGTGGATAGGTGGGTAGGTGGATGGTGGATTGGTGTCTATCCATCCTCGTTGTAAAAATTAAGTTTTCAAAACAGAGGAGCATAGGGGAAGGGAAGGAAAGATAAAAGAAGACGAAATCAGAGAGGGAGACACACCATAAGAGACTCTTAACCATAGGACACAAACTGAGGATTGCTGGGGGGGGAGGGGGGTGGGGGATGGGGCAACGGGGATGGGTATTAAGAAGGGCACGTGATGTCATGAGCACTGGGTGTGATATGCAACTGATGAATCACTGAACTCTACCTCTGAAACTAATAATATACTATGTGCTAATTAACTCAATTTAAATTTAAAAAAGATAAATTAAAAAAATTAAGTTTACTGCAATCCTCATTGATTGACAGACTGTTACTCAATATAACTCCCTTTTCTAAATCTCTTCTTTTTTCCCTTTATTTTTTTAAGTGTCTTATGGAACACAGAAGAACGGGTAACGTCATATAAATGATAAGGCACGATAATGAAGAGGTCGACCGTGAAACTACCTCACATGCTTCTGAAAAACACAACGCTGAGTACATCCAGTCAGGTCCCTGATTTTTTCGGACCTTAGCCGGAATCGATGAGTCTCCTCACATCCTCTCAGCAGCTAGGTGACATCAGCTGCCTAGAAGAAGTGGGCCCTTCTGTGGGGTCACGTATGGACTAGACGAAGCAACTGTGGACACTTGTCCCTAGCTGGTGGGCAGTACCTGCTGGGCTCTCTACCAGCTTTGTGATGTGGGGCTAGCCTCTCTGTGCCCCAGTTTTCTCAGATGTGAAGTGAGAAATAACAACAGCGCCAACTAAATAAGGTTACTATGAGGTGTAAATGGGAAGCGAATAGAAAGTTCTTGGCATGTGTCAGCTCTCAGTAAGGAATGGAAGGTTGAAGTGAGCAGGAGGCCCATTCATCCTGTGATATTACCTTTCCCTGGCTTGGTGCTCCTCTGCTGTCTTTGCAACATGTAACCAGAGGACCCAGTTCTGAAGGGCCCCCAAGGGGAGTTCAAGTTGATAAAAAATGGGCCAAAAGGGTGAAGGGGAGCTATCATTTCATGACTAGACTCTGCTTCCGGTAAGTTCTTCCCTCTCCTCACAGCTTCAGAGGATTTGCCTTGGGGTCAAGCACAGGGGAAATGGAAAGCAAGTAAAAAGAAAAGGCAAGTTCCACACCCCCTCTGCAGCAGATGAAGCCAAAATATCGCTCTCATATTGGGGAACACAACAAACCATTAGCTGAACAGTAAGCTCTTAGAGAATAATTTGAGGCACTTTGCCTATAATTCTCACCCATTGACCCAGTGGCCTTGTCAGAGACATAGTCCCCACCTCCGAGATGTTCCAAGTCTTTCAAGAGAAAAGACTACTATGACAGAATCTGTTGAATGCTAAATTGGGAAAACAGTGGGTACAAGCAAAGCACTGTGGGAATAGGGGGATGACCATACTGAGGAGATGTCATCTGACTCAGGCCTCAAGGGGTGAGGCACATTTCTTCATTACATATTCAAATACAGCATGGCGGGTGTAGGGTTCTGGGAAGATTTCCGAATGTGACTTTCTAGGACATAGGCTGCACTGGGGGTGAGACAGGGGAGAAAGGGTGTGTGCCACTGGGCACATCCCAGTGTCACATCCCCGCACCCCAAAGCAGACTATTCAGGAACTTGTGTCTGTGGATCCTGCCTAGTGGAACCTGGACAGCCTACACACACACACACACACACACACACACACATAAAGGCTGCCTTTTGCCTCACAATCCCACTGTGTTGTGGTGGCAAAATCAACTGATCAGAGTAAGTAGGGGAGACAAGACTGAGAAGCACCTGCGTGGAACTAGACGGTCACCCTAGTTGTGTGTGTCTGCCCTGGGAACCCTGGGGGGCTCATAGTTGACACCACGCACCTCTGAACTCTCTCCTTCAGGGAGATGTCTGGTGGTCACTTTATTTAAAATAATCAATCAATCAAACAAACACAAACACCGAGGAGAATGATCATGGGAAGATATCTTTGCTTGACTACATTTAAAAAAGTATCCTCAAAGGAATAAAACATACACAATTTGAATTATTCCTGAAACAGAGAAACTCCTTCAAATAAGGGAATGCAGTCCTTAACTGCAACTAAAGGACAAAAAGAAATGTCCCAACAAAATTCCCCTGTACCTTCCTCCCACAAAGCAAGGGCACAATACTGAAAGTCGTTGGCCTCGTTATTCTGGAACAAATTTACACTTGTCTTAGGAAACGGGCTAAGTGTTTCCAATAATTTAGAGAAAGCATGTCCTAGTCGCTGTGTGTAACCCACACATGTGTGATAACAGTACATGGAGCACACCCACGGAAAAAAATAACAGTGCTTTTACTTAAGAGAAAGGAAGGATAATGGTTACTTAGAAAGTGTCCCAGACAAGCTGTCAAATTGAATTCAGAGAGCTGGAGTCTGACTCCGGGACAGGCCTGGCTGGCTAAATTCCCTTGGGATTGGGGTTTCCTGCCTGCTACAGTTTGGAGACAACCATTCTTTGTTTCCCAGCTCGCTCGCTCGCTCTCTTTCAATCTCCCTCTGCTGAACACACACACACACACACACACACACACACACATGCACACACAAAAACATGCAGCTCTCCAAAGAGGGTCAGATCGAAAGCAGACAAAACATTAACTCTGGAATTTCAAAGAAAAACAGTTTAAAAAAAATAATAAAATGGAGAGAGCAAGCTACTGTCTATTCTAGAATCATAAATCTTGCGTTTGGACCACAGAAACAGCACACACACACACACACACACTCTCTCTCTCTCTCACATACACACACATATTCAGCAATCACCCTGGCTTTGCTAAAAATGGATTAGGGGTATTTCATCATAAAGGAAAAACAGAATGACAAAGTTCTTAACGGGCCCTCCTGTGAGGCCTTATTACCCTCAAATTTTTAAGTGTATGTTAGTTGACACAGACAGAGCCTGAGGAACCATATAACCTGCTACATAAGAGAGGTCTTTACTCCCTAAAAATAACAGGAGATTACCTCACAGTATTACCGGTCTTTTCCTATGGGTACACATGTTCCAGACCCATCCCCCGTGTGCTGCCCTATATGGGGCCTGCCCACGCCAATACCATGCTCATCCTCCCTCCCGCAGAGACCCCACTCAGGATACTTCCCAAAGGCCACCATCCCCCAAATGCTGAACTCGGACCTCCGTCACCCTCATCCACGATGCGATGCACACCGTGCATCGCCTTGGGAATAGGTATTCTGAACCCATCTCTGCTTTTTTCCCCATCAAAACAAAGTTTCTCGAGGCAGCTTTGAAATTATGGAAAATTCTAGAGGTATAGAAAAGCAGAGAGAAAAGTCTACGGAACGCAAGAGGGCCCTTTACCCTGCTTTAACAAGAATGGACTTGTGGCCAATCTCATTTCGGCTCTAATCCCACCTACCTACTCCTCCTCCCCAGCCCCCATTAATTTGAAGCAAATTCCGGGCTTGGGTTCCTTTGCAGAGCTTCCTGGCCCACAGGGAGACACCCCACTGGACTCCGTCTTTCAGTTTCATGTAAGCCACCAAGAGGCCACGCGGGGCTTCCCACCCCCCATACCCCTGTCATACGCTGAGGCCTTGGTGCTTCCCCAAGCCATGCTCATATTCCCCCAGAGAAGCTCACCTGGGCCCCAACCCCCAATCCCAGCCTGAACCCATCTGGCCCCTGGCACCGCAGCCCCCACACGTACACAACAGAGCCCGTCGCACTGACCAGTGTCTTTGGGGTGGACTCTCTCCCCCTTGTCTCCATATCTACTCCCAGGACTGCCATGATGCATATCTCCAGAGGCCTTCCATCTTTCGCTCCAACCTCTAAAACTTCCTCATAAAGGACACCCCCGATAGGATATAAATGCAGGGGGAATGGCAAGATTTAGTGTTATATACTCACCCATACTCCAATATAAAGTATTTAAGGACTTACTGGCCTTATCTGTGGTACCTCTGATCCTTGGCCCCTTGATGGTAGGTGCTGGTTGGACACCATATTTCTGGGGCTCAGCCTCGTGTCCCAAACATGGTAGGTTCTTAATAAATGAAGACGTGATCGAATAGAGTAGAGGAAGGCATGAATCACAGAATTTTGGTCCATTCCTACGGTCCTAAGTGACTTCAAACTCTGTCACCTGCCACTCCCTCCCTGTGTGGTCTTGGCTGGACCCAGTCTTCTCTGGCCTCACATCTCTTCTGTCCCATGAACGGTTTGGGGGGGGGGGGGCGGTGGTGCGGGGTGCACAATGTTAGCATCGAACGATTTTTCATCTCTCCATTATTCTCAGAGAACTTCTTGGATGTAGCATGTATTTTTCCGGTTGATTATATGCAATTTCATTTTATTCTTTAAGAGGTCCATGTGCATCTCCTTAATAAGATTTTAAGCAGCTTGGCTGTCTCATCGATGGTATCACCATGCCATATGATATGGTGCTTCTCAGCCTTTGGCACAGTGTCAGCAAACGGTCAACCCTCAAAACTATTCTAATTCTTTTGCAATAATAATACTAATTACTCTAATTCATGGAGAATTTATTGGTATGTCAGATACCATGCTAAGTGATTGGTGAGTGCTGTCCCAGCCCTGACAGGGTACTAAAATGGTCCTCACTTTTATACACGGGGAAACTAATGCATCAAAAGTAAGTGACTTGTCCAGGGTCATACAGTCTGAGTCTAGAGCTTGAGTTTCTAATCAAGATGTTATAATTTTAAAATAAGAGATGAATACTTGCCTTGGGTAAATTTGGAGCACTAATCAAATAATTTAATTAGTTTAAATTTAAAATACCGTTAGATGCTTGAACTAAATAATGCTGAGAGGATGATGTGAGAAACAGGGTGGTGGGAGGAAAGAACCCAGAGACCTAGGTGTGAGCCCTGCTCTGCCTGGGGACCTTGGGGACTTCCCAGGAAGCCTATAATCTCTCCGGGCCTTGTTTTCATTATCTACAGAATGGGAATAATAATAATACCAGCCCTGCTGCCTCCCGGTGATGTTGTGAGGCACATATGAGATAATGGGTGTGCAAATGCTGGGTGAATAATGAAGGGCTACAGAAAGGGGCTGTTGCTATGTGTGTGTGTGTCGGGGGGTGGGGGGCTGCCATCTGGAAATCTCCTTGACAGAAGCCAGGCTCTTGTTAGCGTGATCTTCAGTGCCAGTTAGGCGTTTCTCGACAAAGGACGTGGAAAGGTAGTTGCTCCCCCCTCCCTCCCATATTTTGCAAGCAGACAGACTCTTTCTCCATTAGCCATGGCAACTGCTGGAGAGGGCTACCCATGCTTAGGTTTTGCATTCAGCAGTAGGTTCGGAAAGCCTTCCCGGCTGGGGCAAGCAGCTCAATGCTGCACGGGCCCCTGGCAGGTTTATGAGTTCTAGGAGTTCATAAGCAAGGAGTTCAATATCTTCTGACGTTTGGAGAGTCCGAGGTATTTAAACAGATCCTCCATTGGATGAGGAGCCTTAGCATGAGGAGCTAAGGAAATAAGGGTTAGGCATGCAAAGCAGCTCCCAAGCAGAGATGGACAGATTATTGCATGCTGATTTTCCAGTGGAGAGCACTGGGAAGCCCTAGGGTGTACCCCGAAAACAAGGTGGCACTTTGACCTGCACCCCCAAACACACTCCAACCTCAGCGTGGAGGGCAGGGAGAAGAGGTTTGGAGAGTCAGTGATCCTGTCTCCAGGACTCATATGTACTTGGAAAGGCCACTTACCTTCCAGACTCTCAGTGTCCTCGCTAGAAAATCGAGGTACCGGGGCCCCTGGGTGGTGCAGCTGGTTGGGCGCCTGACTCTTGATTTTGGTATAGGTCAGGATTGCAGGGTCATGGGATTGAGCCTGGGGTCAGGCTCTGGGCGGGACTTGGAGCCCGGCGGGGGGGGGTTCTCTCTCTCCCTCCGCCCCTCCCAAAATAAATACCACGTCTACTATTTAGATACATATAATGAGAGTGTGTAAGTGAGGGATTCTGAGATGTGAAGAGACGTGCTAACACAAACTTGTCAAAATCAGCGATAATTATAATTATAAGATCGTCAATGATGATGGAAAGAACAAGTCATGATCACATGGTCCCTCCACTCAATCCGGACCTTCATTAGTGAACCAAGTCCTGCTCCTCCTCCACTAGGGGTCAGGAAAGGTCAAGATCAACCACACAGCGTATCTACGAAAACCTGGGGGTTCTCTGAGCTGGGTATCCTTTTCTGCCCTCTAGTTTGTGTCTACACTGTAGCAGAGGGCTTCTCGATTTTAGCTGCAGGTTATGACAGTAACCTGGAGAGCTTCAAAAAACTCCCAATGTCTACGTGTCACTCCTAGCTATTCTGAACGAACTGGTCCTGTCTGGGGCCTGAGCATCAGTGTTCAAAAAAATTTTTTAAGATTTTCTTTATTTGACAGAGAGAGAGAGAGCACAAGCAGGGGGAGAGGGAGAAACAGACACCCTGCTGAGCAGAGAGCTCGATGCGGGGCTCGATTCCAGGACCCTGAGATCATGACCTGAGCCGAAGGCAGATGTTTAACCGACTGAGCCACCCAGGTGCCCCTTAAATTTTTTTTTTAATTTAAATGCCTCATTTTATTATTATTATAATAAAACAGCCCTAACAGAACTGACCATTTTGACTATTTCTTGGTGTGCATTTCAGTGGCAGTAAGGAAGTTCACTGGGTAACCCCCACCATCGGAACTTTTTCATCTTTCCAAACTGAAATTGCAACCATTCAATGACAGCTGCCCATCCGTCCCTGCTCCCAGGCCCAGTAACCACCATTCTATGCTCCGTCTAGAAGGATCTGTCCACTTGAGATACCTCGTGGGAGCCGAGCCATACAGTGTTTGTTCTAGGGCACCAGTAGTCTTAAAAAGCTCCCCAAGTGATTCTCTGTGCGGTTCAGACCAGAAGGTAGTGCCAAGCAGGGGGGATGCATATGAATTCATCCTTGGGAACAGAGAACGGTACAGGGCGTGGATAGAGAGGAGAGTGGGAAAACTGTGGGGGCAGGGCCAAACAATGGGAAGCATTTCAAATCTCTGCTGAGACAACCTTTAGGCCAGATATTGCCTGCATGGCCCTCCAGCAAAAATGGTTGAGCTGTAGGTGTCAGGGAGACCATCAGGAGCCAGGAAATTTTGAACCCTATAACCTGGGTTTAAAGTCTTTGCTACGCTGTTGTCTAGCAGTGTGCTCTTCAGTGAACGGCTTAATATTGCTGAATCTCACTTTATCTGCAAACTGGAGCGGGTCTTAGCTACCTCTCAGGGACTCTGCCAGGTAATAAACAGAGGCAGAGCACGTAAAAGGGTCTCTGGTATTACAAAATCCTACCTAGACCACAGCTGTGGCTCCTGTTATAAATGGGTAACCGTTGCTTCCATCCTACTGAACTTTTTAAAGTGCATTAGCTTTGATAAGTAAAGGTCAAGAGAGCACCACTGTTTTAACTGGGGCCAATGTGTGACTATAGAATATTTAATTTAAAGGGACTCAAAGACTGTTATAAATTATTTCAAAAATCAAGTCTTACTTCCTGAGTACAAATAACCCTTTGAGAAGGCAATTATTTTCAAGAGACAAACTGAAAGGGTGATTATGCCATTTTATAGCCAAAAGCATTCTAATTTGATAAGTGAATTGAAGAAGCACTAAGAGACATCATCTCCTCAACTTCTTTCCTTTGTGCTTGATGCCAGCACCTGCCTTTTGTGAAGCACAACACACAAACGCACAACACGCGCGCGCGCGCGCACACACACACACACACACACAGAGCTCTGGGGCTCCTGACGTCCTCTGGGTTTGTTTGGGGCTATGCGTGTGTCTCATTCAAACAAGATGGAGCCAAGGTTAAAGTGAGTTTTCTCATTATTTTTCCGTTTCATATTTTAAGTCATGAAGATAGCTATTAGAGAAAAAGTGTGTACGTGTGAGAGAGAAAGAGAAAGAGAGAGGGAGAGGGAGAGAGAGGGATCTGGGGAGCAGGGTGAAAAGGAAGGAGAGAAGCCTGATTAGCTTTGTCTTGCTAATGCACTTTGTTTTGTGGTTGATAGGCCTTTCAGATTCAGACCACCTCACGAGGCAGGGAGGCAACACAGAAGCAAGACAGCTCGAGTGGAAAGCTTTACTGGGGACAAAAGATGCACCTGCAAAGCTCAGACTTAATGGTCTCTAGAGACCAGAGCCAATGTTGGGAGATAAATGCCCGGCACCACCTGAATGAGGTCCTGGCCCTGTGCGTTTGCCTGGATGCTACAGTTAATTTATTTCTGAGGGTGCTTACCCAGCAAGAGCGAGCTATTCCTGCAATCAGCCTGAATAAGCCCGGTGGCATTACAAACACTCAGCCACCCGTACACAAAAGGGCCAAGGGAGGGAAAGGGAGTGTGGTAGGTACAAGCGAGAGGCTGAAAGCTAAGACCCCTGGAGGAGTAATGAGTTGCTTATCAACGCAGCTCAATTCAGTCCTGCTTCTCATTGAAAATCTGTATTTTAAGCCCAATACTAGATATTCTCTCATTGGCTCTGTCCCAGAGCCTCACTGGTTGCCAGCAGGCGTGAGCTTGCAGAACTAAAGGAACTTTGAAGGATCTCCCTTCCATCTCCTTTCCTCCCCTTCCCTTCTTCCAGTCCTTCCTTTCCTTTTGCCCCATTCCTTCCAAGAACTGGAGGCCTGTCTGCAAATGAAATGAACTTAAGTACACCAGATCCAAACAGAGGGGCCCTGAATGAAGGCAAAGCTCTCAGCTATGGCTCTAGGACCTCTCTTTAGAAGCCAAGAGCCCAGGAGTCAGGAGTCAAGCCCTGACTCCTGGGCTTGACTCCTCCTGATTTAGTTCAGTCCTTTTATTCGACAGGAAACAAAGATTTAGGGCATGAAGAAGTTTCCCCAAATGAACCCAAACATGCCTGGACTTCTAGTCTAATATCTGTCCTATAATACCTTCCCTCCATAGTAGACACCTGCAACACAACGTTAAACAGTCAGCAAGTAAAATGTGTCTCAGACTGTAGAATGAGTCAATATAACTTTAGTTTTTCATGGCAAAATCCAAAAAATCTGATTTGGAAAGGAAAACAGTAAAATAAAAAGGACTGACCCTGGCGGGGGGTCGGGGGGGGCAGGAGGTGGGGAAGGGGAAGCAAAGGAAACCACAAAAGTTTAAAAGCAGATTCACCGTGTCGTATATTCCTTCCCCCACATTTTCTGGTCATTGTCTGATTAGAAATTGCTAACAGCGAACACAAAGTCCTATGTGATCACAGTGTGGCCATAACCCATGAGCATTCTCAATCAAATGGTCTCTAAGCCTCTTCCCTTAGGAGAGCTTTAAGTTTCTCCGAAAGATTATGCTGTGCTGTACCCCAGGGCACATGTACGGAGAACTTCTGCCACCATTCATTCTCTATGAGAGCAGATGGACATTAAAGAAAAAGTGGTGAAGTAGTAAAGGGAGCCAAGGAAGGAAGATCGCACGCCTGCTGTACTCTGGTTCGTTCTTTAAGCTTCCACTCAAAATGCCCCTTCTCCAGGGAGATATAATATATATATATATATACATACATATATATATATGTATGTATACACACACACACACACATATGTGTATCTCTCCAGGGAGATATATATACATATATACACACACATATATATACACACACATATATACACACATATATATATATATGTATTTTTTTTGTCTTGGGCAGACTTTTTTTCACATAACATTTTTGCTCCCTTCAACCAGGTACCATATTATTTATTCACTTGTTTAAATGTCTGGGCTCTAACACAGTATCTGGAGCAGGAAATCCCCACAATGTTCCATAAATAAGCTGCTGAGCAACGCCATTATAATCAGGTCCTCACTAGCAGAAAATCGTTTGTTGAGGTTGTTTTCCGTCCCTCTCAAGCAAACCAAACCAACTCGACCAAATCCCCAAATCACCACTTTAAAAATGAATTGGCATTGCTAAAGTTTGGGGGGGGGGCCTTAAAATGTGGTACTGCAAGAATCCTTAAAAAAAATCTTCATCTCATTATCTTCAACGGAGGAAAGCCCTGACTTTTAGCTCTGAAAGGGAGTGGTGCTCTGAGAGGAACCCCTTTTTTATTCCATGGTGTCCCAACTTCAAGTCCTATCTTTGATATTATTACAAGATATTTTAAAACCTCACCCTATTTTTGTAGCTCTTTGGCTTCTTGCCTTGTATGCTAGAAAAAACCAGGAGATTTGGTACTTGAAAATGAGCAAAGGGAAACCTCAATAAAATGAGTTGGGAGGCCAGAAAGGGGAACGGGGTAGGGGGCACTACCGCTCACATGTCAGTCACAGGAAGAACTGTCAATTACAGACTTCAACAGATGAGTCGATTACCTACCACAGCAGAGGAATCTCCAGCAGGAAAGTATCATTAGTTACAGGCCCCAACAGGGAAAGATGTACCTGGCATCTCTCCTGTAAGAAATCCGCTACCCCTGCATCTCAGCCAATGAGACAGTCATTATCCAGAGCTCTTTCTCCAATGGACTTCCATTCAAAACGTCCCCTCCCAACTTCCTCCACCTTCTCCATAAAATAACGTTTCTCTCCTTTGTCTGCTGGGCTTACCTAGGGTTTTGCCATAACTTGTTTATCCAGAATTCCTATGCTTTGCTATTCCCAAATAAACCCAATTTTTTTTCTGGTAAAATAACCACCAGTTCCATTTTTAAGGTTAATGGTGTACAGATTTGGGGCTGCCCACATGAGACTTAACAGCACGGAATGGTGCCAAGCCTGGTTCTGAAGAAATTCCACAAGAGAACTCACTCACCTTCTTTGACACTCAGTCGTGAGGATTGGTCTGTATGGGAGGTTGTGTTATAGGCCAACAGTGAACCTGCAAGGCAAAGCAGAAGACAGTTGTAACAAGACATTCTTCTGAGATCAAGAGCAGAAGGTGGGATGAGAAGGGATTGGAGAAGGGAATGGATAAGGGCTCGGGAAGAGAGACCGATGGCTCCTTGAGAGAAAGAGTTACTGGAATCCGTCTGGGGGGAAATGTACTGGATTCCTGGAGTTCCCATCAGAATAAGTTAGGACAGAACACTTCCGGGCGAGACCTGCACAGCCCTCCCCAAGAGCCATGTTTACGATTCCAAAGAGTTCTTGGGTGTCCATGCCATGTCGCGGCAGGAGCACAGGACGGGGAATCTCGCTGTGTGACTCTGGGTGAGTCTAGATTTTGATTTCTTCAGCAGAAAGATGAAGGAATTAGACTATAGCTGGAGTTGGCAAGCTTTTCTTATAAAGACCAGATAGTAAATGTTTTAGGCTTTGTGGCTTAAATACAGTCTCTGTTGCACATTCTTTTTTGTTTTTGCTTTGTTTTGTCCATGCGCCAGAGTTGGCTAGGTTTGGGCAGATTTGGCCTGCAGTTCATAGTTTTACCATACCCTGGAGGAGAAGCTGCAAGATTCCAGCCTGCTAGGATATCCTGTGGGTTTATGGACAAGTCCTTTTGCTGGGTGGGGTGAAGTGCTTGGATATTACTCGTTAACAATGGAGGGGAGCGTGTTGGCCGTTGGCAAGTGGGGAGCGGTGGCGGGAGTTCCAGCAGCCACTCTTGCCTTCCTCTGCGAATGTCTAAGAGAATATAGCTGAACGTGAGGCATGGTACATTGAGTTTTCTGTCATCCCAGAAGGCTGCCACCAGTCTCTTAGAATTATACTTGAATGCATAACTACTCACACCAGACCCTGGTCTAGGAATTTTCAGGGATGATAGTTTTGTTTTTTGTTTTTTGCTGCATATAAAAACTCCCCCTTGCCCCTAAAACTAAGCTGGCTCCTTAATTTCAAAAGAATTCAGGAATTTCGTGTTACAAAATGGAGGCATTTTTGCAATTTTCCCTGAGATTCTTGTGGGGGAAACTCTGCAGGGCTTTCAAAAACTGGGGCTGGAATATGCTTTTACAGAGGACGTGATAAGCCTGCCAGAGGTGTTTGAGGCTGGGAAGTCTTTGAAAATTTTCCCTTCTCTGTGCAGACGGGTGGCTTTGGGTGCCAGGGCTGAGGACAGGGGATGGGCTGTCAGACGCTTCTATTTTTAGTCTCCAGTCATGGCAGGGATGCCGTCGCGGAGCTGCTGCCTCACCCAGCTGTGGGCGTTTGGTTGTGTGCCTCAGAGAAAACGTGTTCCTTCCAGGCGAGACAACGGGGAAGAGAATTTTGTAAGAATCCCCCAACTGCCTGGCTTCTGGCTTGGGTGACTGTCACTGCTGGCCCCGGAAAGGGCTCCAAACAAAAAAGAGGAGGAGTGGAGGTGATACTGGGATTATGGTACGCCAAAGTGCGGACACATGCATACCACTTTAGAATCAAGAAGGTCATGGGCATCTGGGTAGCTCAGTCGGTGAAGCATCTGCCTTTGGCTCAGGTCATGGTCCCAGGGTCCTGGGATCAAGCCCTGCATCGGGCTCCCTGCTCAGCAGGAAGCCTGCTTCTCCCTCTTCCTCCACCCGTCCCCCCTGCTCCTGTGACTCTCCCTCTCTTTCTCAAATAGATAAAATTTAAAAACAAAAACAAAAAACAGAAATGAGACAGTCACGCACATGGACTATCCCGAGAACCAGGTGCATTTGGTTAGTCCATTCTCAAAATATCAAGGACCCAGACACCTGGGTGGCTCAGTCGGTTAGGTGTCTGCCTTTGGCTTGGGTCATGATCCTGGGGTCCTTGGATCGAGTCCCATGTTGAGCTCCTTGCTTGGCGGGGAGCCTGCTTCTCCCTGCTTCTGCTCTCTCTCTCTGACAAATAAATAAAATCTCCAAAAATAAAATAAAATAAAAAAGACCCAGTGAGGCTGGGAGGACCTCATTTCATTATAGTTGTTATGCAAATCAGAGTTGAAAGTTGGACCTGCCTCTTACCACTTACTGGCTTTGTGACCTCCATCGATTTACCTAATCTCGCTAAGCCACAGGCTCCTTATATATAAAATGGGCTAAAATAACATCCACTTAACACGGTTGTTGCGAGGATTGAATAAAATAATACGTGTCAAGTGCTCAAAAAAGATCTTGGTCACTAGTGAGTGTTCAGTAAATGCTAGCTGTTATCATTACTATTTTTACATCCCTTCTCCCACAGACACCGCAATGACATACAATAAACCCTTCATAAAAGGGCTTGCTGAGCGTTCGTCTTGTCCTCTGGACCTGGACTTATGAATGGGTTCTGCTGCAATAAGAAATAATCCTCCATGACTGGAAGGAGGTTAAGAAAGAGAACCAAACGTTCCAAGGGAATAGAAAAAAAAAAGTCTCAGGAGTAAGACCAAGAATGTCTGCCTGTCTGTCCCCGACATTCTCTCCCTCAGGCTGAAACCTCACGGCTGGAGCAAATAAAGAAAAATGATGGTCTCAGAAGAGCAAACTGCCTGAGTCATTACTGCAGATTTAGCTGAGAGCACGAAGCTTAGATAAACCACATTTATTAAATTTTCCCCTCGCTGAAAGTTCTTCTTTGGGCACATATGAATTCCACAGGAAACTCCCAGAAAGCCAAGAGAAAGGGTCGTTTGACCCCTGCAAAGCTTGCATGAAATACATATTTCATGGTAACCTAGGAAAAGGATTTTGCCCTGAAGACCGTTCTTGGTTCAAGTTTCACTCCTGGAAGGAGGGGCTGGTTAAGGGCATCTGGCCTCCTTCCCAAGGGACCAACATCCCCTTCTCTGCTCCGATTTTTATTTGACAAGTTCTTCAACCTACAGAGGATGGCACAGCACACACGCCTTTCTTTTTCTTTTTCTTTTTTTTAAGATTTTATTTATTTATTTCACAGAGAGAGAGATCACAAGTAAGCAGAGAGGCAGGCAGAGAGAGGGAAGCAGGCTCCCTGCTGAGCAGAGAGCCCCATGCAGGGCTTGATCCCAGGACCCTGAGACCATGACCTGAGACTATGACCTGGGCCGAAAGCAGAGGCTTAACCCACTGAGCCACCCAGGCACCCCAGCACACATGCTTTTCTTATGGGAACTTTTTCTGATATGAAAAGGTCCTTCCTGGAGCCTGACCTCCAACTCTGTGGCTTTGGATTTTTTTTCTCCCGATTTCAGGCTCTTTCTCTGTGAGCTCCTAATCTTTCCTGACACCACCCTGTCCGAGTGAACGGGCTGTGATGGGTGGAGGGAAGCCAACACTCCTGCAGGCAGAAAGCACCAGACACTTTATAACTATTCTCTCACTTAATCCCTACACAAGCCCTGTGAAGCTGGGGTCACGTGCTTCTCCTCTTACAGATGAGAACATCAGCCTTCGGAGAAGTCAGGTAATTTGCTCAGGGTCACACAGCCAGAAAGCTCAGGAACAGGATTCCCATTCTGGTCTATTTACAGAACTGTTCTCCATCCAACAGACCCCGCTGCCTTCAGGCTAAATCTAAGAAACATGAAACTCACCTATGGTGTTGGTTTCCTTTGGGGAGGAAGGGGGGAGGTGACAGAGAAAGGGTACCTGGGGGCTTCTGATTTCTTCCTTGACCTTGACCTCGGGGTGCTCATACAAGTGAGTGGATTCCCTTTGTGATAGTTCCTTGGGTTATGCATTTATGATTCTTGCTTGACTCTGCAGACTTCCATTAAAATGTGCATGTATTTGCTTATTTACTGCATTAATGCATGCACGCAGGCATATCTATATTTATATTTATATCTCTATCTATCTATATCTGCTAATTCGGGGCCCCAAAAAGAGGTCCCTGAGAATGGAGTGCTCCCCCTCAAAACTGAAACCATAAGGAAAAAATAACTTTCCATTTTGAAGTCTATCCGTCACTGGATATTATATTAGGGAACTGGAAGAAGATGGAAGTGGAGAGTGAAGCGTTACAGGTGTGAGCTAGAGCCCCAACAATGGGGCTTTCTTCAGCATTCCAGTCCCCCGGCCCAACCTGCTCTTCATCAGGGACACCTGGAGCAGGGGAGACGCGGCCGCCACCGCCAGTGCCAAAGTCTTTGTCTCCTGCCCAGCAGCCTACTGACTGTGGCTCTCCCTGTCTCTGGGCTGCAAGGCAGGGGAGGGTGGGAGGAGGGAGCCAGGAACTAAGCCTCCATGCTCTAACCACAGGCTACGCTGACTACAGAGTCCAGGGGAAATCTGGCCTTTTGTTGTGCCTGAATCCTGTTTTCTTTTACCCGTCAGACCCTGGCCTGGAAGGGATAATACTTCACCAGCTTAACTGCCCGGACCCATCACCTTTGCCCAGCCCTTAGAGGCTGCTGGGGGGAATGCCACAGAACGCTAAATGTGTTTTCCATTAAGTTTCAATTAAAAATGGGAATCAAGATAGATACCTTTCGGCAGTCTCCCTGTCACACAATATATTTCTTCCTCCAGTGCCACCACAATTTAAAAACACAGTGTCTTAGCCTTTTTCACGGGTCAGACTCTGAGACACCTACGGAGCATGACTTTTTGTAAAAGGGAAAAAGACTCCTTTTCCTTCTCCTTCCTCTGGCCACCCAAGCCCAGGACCTTCTGGGCTCCCAGAAACCCCAAACTCCCCCCCACACACCCCAGGAGCCCTGAGCCTGAATTGCCAATCCGGACGGCTGTCACTTCCTCTGGGGTCCGGCCCCACCGTGCCTTGTGATGGCCCAATCTCACTTCCCTCAGCCTTCTGATGGTAAATATGGCTGCTGCCAATCGGGGTGTGCCCAACAGAGATACTGGCCAGGACGCCAGTCAGGTCCAGGGTGTGGGGCGGCGCCGGGAAGAGAGAAGGACAGGGTTAGTGTGGTGATAGGCTTGGCTTTAATCTGCCTCATTCCAGGAGGCCATGGGGAAGTTTCAGAAAGCATTTATCTCTTGCTACAAATGAAAACAGAAAATGCTGTGGGGAAAGTGGCCTGGCCCTCACAGGAAAGCCCCAGGGGAGAGAAGGGAGTGTGGCTTACGGTCTCTCTTGGGACCTCTCATTTCTGAGCACGAGGCTGTGGGCCCTGATGCAGAATGGGACTTAGGAGGCCTGAGTCTTAGCTACCAGGATGCTCTCCGCTGGCTGTATGCCTTTGCACCAATTTCTGAAGCCCTCCAGACCTCAGTTGCTTTGACTTTAAAATGGGGTTTAGAGACGGTTGTCCAAGTGGTGTCCACAAGGGGGCGTCCTGCCCACGTGCAGTGAAAGGCACCTGGGGAGATGCACACCTGAGCCCTGGTGTCCCTAGGAGACTCCAGAATCATCCCAAGTACTACAGGCATCCTCCCCGGACCCCACCTCACCATCCTCCTCCCGTTGCCAGCGTGGGTGAAGTTACAGAGGAGGGTGTAGGGGACCGCCACTCTATCTGGGACAGCTGAAAAGCCAAGGTATGGAGAATAAGCCCCTCCAAGGAGGCCAGAAAAATCCTAGCATGTCAGGCCATCAGACAGGGCACAGTGGGCACCTGGGGCATTGCTATCTCTTCTCCACCCTGGAAAATAACATTTTAAAATGTAAGTTTGCTATTTAACATTAAAGGTAGAGCTCGCCTCCCAGACAAGCCCAATCAATACTCAAACGCCCTTGGTGAAAGCATGAATTTGATGCCCGAGCTTCTTATCTTACGAAGTCCAGAAAGATCAGATACTTTGGAGTGACCAGAGGGCCTCCCATGTTCTTCTGTTGACTCTCCCTAGCCCCACCGTACCCAATCCCCAAGCTGTGTTGAGGAGCTGAGCTCTTTTCCTTTCACCTCTTGCCAGAGTGGACATGTTTGAACCCCAACCCCCTCCTTGGCATAAGGACAGATGACAAAGCACAAGGAATGAGCACTCCGTGCCCCTGCCTCAACTCAGCTGCCCCAGCCTCTGTCCCCAAAGTACGGGACTCCCTGCTTCAGCACAAAACATCTTTTGGAAGTAAGTCTCCAAAAACAATAAAGTGTTCGAAGGCAGGGAGTTCCTGCCCTGAGAGCAACCGGTCCCCAGGCACACGGCCTCCTCGCAGGGGTCTCAGCTGGCCAGACTTCACCCAACACAGGGTCCCAGAAGCTACCACGTGAAGCTAGACACCAGCTGAAAAGAAGCATGACTCACAATTTTTTTTTCCCATGAAAGTGGATCATTTTAAGTCTAGGTTCCTCAAAAGGCCTTTAGACTATTACAATACTATGCCGGGGCACGTTTCTTCTCGAACCTTCACACATGACTTTAATTTTTGCCTCTGCAGGCAAACTTCTATCAGCCCGAGCACTTTCTGTTTAGCTGTTTCACTCAACATTGTATCAGATATGTACTTTGTTCCATCTCCTCTCCAGCCTGGAAACTGCTCCACTAATAAGCTCCTTTCTGGAAACTTCTTACCTTTATTGCTTGGGGGAATCTTCCTCAATACTACCAATATTTTTTAAAAGAAAGAAGGAAAGCTGCAGCAATGCACACTCTTTCTTGCCCTGTTACCTGTACCCCAAAATACCAGGCCTCTGGCCTCCACTGCTTCATGACCTGCTCACTCCTTTGTCCCCTATTTACCTGTGCCTCTCTGTCATGGTTACAAGCCCCCTCCCCCCTTATCAAATGACTGGGCCTTTGGGGCAGGTGCTGGTCTGGCTTCAGGGTCTGTAGCTTGGGTTCCTCTGTAGTAGGAAATCCTAATGGGGACTTGGATGGTTAATAGACCTGCCAGAAAGCAGGCCTGAGGAGTCACATGGCCTGAACGGGCTTTCCCCCATGTCAAGTCAGAATGTGCTCAAACGTCTTCCCAACAAAGCTATCTGACATGGAACCCCAAATTACTGGTCCCTTAAAGTGTTGGGACATGCCGTCTCTGTTGCTGCTGTCCCTCTCTTCTCCCACAAAGGAAGTAAAGGGGCCAGTGATTCCAGGAGCACTGCCTTCTGATGCCTGAAGAAGCAGAAAGGTAGGCTTCATGAGCGTTCTTGCTTTTCCGGTCTCTGCTTCTCAGGCCTGGCTTCTGTCGCTCACTCCCACCCCCTCCTGTGCCAGGCTAGCATCATGGCGGGTCTGTGCAAAGCACCTTCTTAAAAAAATTCCATAAGCACTTGAAAGCTAAGAAACACAGATCATTAGAAAACGTTAAGTCTCCAAAGCTCAGGAAAAACCGGGTAGAGAATCGCCCCCTTTTCCGAACTTGTTGTTTCTTGGGCTGACCTCATATTGCAGCAAGACTCAGACATGAGGTAACTGGTCTGCTGTTAACATATACGGCATCACCCACACTCTCTCACTGGTTACCAGACACCTCAGAGGTGACCAGAGAGCCCGGAGGCACCGGTGGGAACTTCCAAAGGCTTTTTGAAAATTTTTAAATTTTAAAGCCAGAGTGTGTTGCTCCCATGTCGTGCACTGTTGTAGAAGGAGGCAAAAGATTACAGGGAGGGTGAGTCTGGAGACCCACCAAACGATGGGGAGCGAATGATGAACTAATGAATCCAGAGCCCGGGAGACCAGGAAAGCAGCAGATACCCGTAGGCAGTATCCAAAGATCTCAGGTTGGAAAGGGCTTGAAAATCATCAAGCTCCTTCATTCCAAAGCTTAACTCCTGCAAGGTGCCAGGCAGCCTGGGCTAAGGAAAGCAGACACTGTACCCCAAGGTTGCCTGTCCCTCTCTGCTCAGGGCTGTTACAAAGCTCCCTTCTAGACAGAGCCCACCCACATCTGTTTTCAGCTCCCTGATCTCAGTTCCATCTTTTTCTGCTCACAGACAAATCCTTCAATTCTTGGGGTCATTGATAGATTACTGGGCCTGGATTTCTGGGGAAGCGTTAGGGCAAAGATTATTAGCATGCCTGAAAAAATTCTGTTCCTATCTCTGTGTAGGTTTAAGACCAAATGAAATTCATATGAAATTGATGGGAGCTTGATGCCCAAGAAATCTCATACTGGATACATTTTTTGAGTGACGACGTGCTTTCTTTCACAAAATCTTTTCCGAAGCTCTTTTCTTTCTCGCTGTGCTAGGATAAAGGGTCCCAGAGACCCTTGTGTACCCAGAGCCTCTGCTGAGCTCTCAGTTTGGCTAGCAAGGGTATGTAGCTAGCAGCCGGCAAAGGTTGGGGTCGGGTCTGGCAGAGTGACCCTAAGGATAAGAGGAAGTTAATGTGTAAATTTTCAAAACCTTAAATCCTAAATCCATGGATCTGGAGTTTACTGGAGGAATTTAAACCATTGTGCAGGAAAATCCCAGCCAGGATATCCATCTATTTATAATTACAGGGCAAGGCAGTTTCTGGAAAGGGGTTCTCATGGAAACAGTGTGACTATACTCTGGCAGACCCCACTGGGTCACAGCTCCCTAGTTTTTCTCCATTCCTTTCTGTACTTCCTTGACACTGCAGGAATGGGCCAGCCCTCTTTGAAGGGTCTGGAAGAACCAAGGTGACTTTGGAAACTTGCCAGGCTCTGACCTGGGGCTCCTGCTCCTGCAGCATGCTGCCCAGCCAGCGGGGCAGGGCAGGCAGAGACAAACCAGTTTCCTGGTCCTGGATTGGCTGCATGGCAAGTCAGTCTTCATTTAAGGGCAGGCCTTGCAGAGTTCTGCCAGCCATGGGACACGGGACTCCACCCTGCCCAGACAGAGACAGGACACTTACTTTCCCTGAGATAACTGAGATGTGACAGCAGCACTTCAGTGTTGTAGAGGGAGGTGGCTCGGAGGAAGTCCTCCTTGTTCATTTTACACAGTTCCTTGCCATCCATGTTTTGGAAAAAGGATGTGTCGATCTCCATCAAGCCATATTCCTTTATCGCCCACTCCAGCCACTGCCGCACGTGCTCCTGAGTCCACAGCGTGGGGTCTGCAGAGGAGATGACCTGTTAGCAAGGTCAGGGCGGGCCAAGACCCCCCTCCCTTTCACCAAGGCTGAGTAGACCCTCCCTATCCCCACCCCTCCCTCTCCTCGCCCTCCTCCTCCCCCCTGCACCCCTCTCTGGCTCCCTCTCCCGCTGTTTCCCCCACTGGGAAAGTGGGTTTCCTCCCAGATGGTTCCCTCCTAGGACTCTCATCTGGCTCTCCACATCTGGCACTGCCTGAACCTCTTAGCCCTCGGGGGAGGTTGTTAGATGTCTCCCGAGGTATCCCGACAGAACATTTTCTTTATAGTTTTTGAAAGACAATTAAAACCTTTGCCTGAGCAATGGTGGCATCAAAATGAAAGTGTACACAGTCCCAAGGACCCAGGGACCAAAGTCTCTGGAAAGGGAAACCATCTGTATCTTAAGAACATGAACAATTTCACGGAAGAACACGGATCTCTGAGATGGCTATGGAAAAGAACACATATGTATACACTTTTGTTGTGATTACATCTGTACAGTTGGAAAACCCAGTGGTGTGAGCCTTTAACAGAAATCCAACCTGGGTTTTCTCCTTGTGGAGACAGCTATTCTGAAATCCCTACCAGATCATTCCCAAAACATTTTTATGGTATTGATGTCCCCAAGGTTGAGAAAAGGTATTGGAGAAAGAAAACCTCTTAGGCCTTCATTCTTTGAGTGAACATGAATAATATAATGATTGAGGTCATCTCCAGCTAGGATCCTCACAGCTCCTTTTTGGCTAGGTGTGTGTGTCAGGGGGGTGGGTAATACTTGAGTGCTGGTGATGAGTTCCAGCAAATTCCACAGCAGGTAAAGTACTTGTATCTTATCACTTATCACAGGCTGGAAGCCATCTCTTTTCCTGGCAACCAATTATTGGCAAATCCAATAAACACCTCAGGTATGCCCATCATAAAAAAAGAAATGCCCATTAGACAACAAAACTACCTGGCTCTTGGCCATGCAAAAGATCTGTCCATGTGAAACATTTAGGTGGGAAACCGTCTACTTAAGCAACAGATTTTGTGGTGGGAGTTGAAGGAATCATGGGTGGACAGAAATAGTGTGACCTTGGAGAGTCATGGAAGGCTTCCTGGAGGAGGGAAGGAGACTAGACATTGTAGGTCAGCTGTCAGCCCCAGGATCCTACTGAGCCTGCTTTATTAGTGTGTTTCCTTGGTAAGAGTATCTATGCTGCTTCTCCTCTTCCTTACCCTCCCATTTTAAGAGTCTGTGAAGGTTCTTGGTAAAAATGGGGACCAGGTTTGAATGACTAGGAGTGACCGTGGGAAAGGAAACAAGGTTCTGTTGCCTTCCTCACACCAGATGCGAATTCCCCAGCACTTTTCTTCAGCGCTTCTGCTGATTGCCTTCAGTGGCCATAGGTTCTCCACTCCTCCTTAGTTTTCTATGTGAGTATCTGGGTGGCAAGGGCTGAGTCTGCTTTGCAAAGCACCTAGTCTCCCCCCAGGCGTGAGAGTGGTTTCCATATTAGTGCTGGAGGTGGAGTAGCTGGCCAGAGAGGCAAGAGTAGAATTTGGACTTACACAGGCTGCTGTGACCCGATTTGGGGGGCCTACTACTTGCACCCCAGATTTGGGGTGCCTCCTATGTGTGGCTGCCCCACATGTCCCATTTTTCACATATCTGGAAAATCCAACAAAATGGCTTTTATTTTCATTTTGTCATTAAAAAATGGAGTTCTGAAAGGTTAAGTCCCTATCTCAAACTTAAGTCTTCCTAGGATTTAGATTAGTGGAGGGGATGGGTCCCCCCCCCCCCCCCCGCCCAGCTGAAGCCCCTCCTCTTGCTTTTTCATGATCCTGCCTTAATTAGGCCAAATAACAAAGCCCCTCCTATAGGTTCATTGTACAAGTCTATATACATCTCTCTCTCTCTCTCTCTCAGATAAATTTCTTGGTTTGCTTTCCTCTTTTACTCTCTAGAAACAATTAGGCACGGACCATTGGGAAATGGAAATACTTTGCACCATTTCAGAATTCTAAGGAAAAGTGGCACAGGTGGGGCTTGGGTTCCACAGCATTTCATTTCATCCACTCTTCTTTGCTTCTCCTAATTCCTCACTTTTAGTATTTGAGGCCTCAAATTCAATTTTACACCATGCATTTAATTTATTTCATTATTTCCTCTCTTGCTTTGGGCTCTATCATAATATTATTTCTCTCCCTTTACAGCACAATGAATTATAAATCTTCTACTCTAGATCTTGCTAAACTCTTCCAAATGTATTTCCTGGATGATTTAGTCCTAGTTTCTTCCCATCTGAACCTGAAACTGGTGATTAACCAGGGTCCTCGTTTATACTTGTCCTAAAATCCCACCATAAATTCAATCAGTTGCTCCTCACATGTTTTATTGCCTTGATTTGTGGACTCACCCCAATGAAACTTTCCCTCATGTCCAGGAGGCTGGTCTGGGAGAATCCAAAATGTCTGAGGATAATGTTTAAAGATCTCACCAGAGGTAAAATAATGAAGTAAATCCATAGCTAGTGAATTCATTACAAGAAATGCTTTGAAAACCCTCTGATATGAATCTACACTAGTAGCATGATTACCACTGTGGTTACCTGGGTCCATTGAGGACTGACATTTTGATACGCCTTCTGAAAGTATTTCGATACCAATTCAGAGTTGAAGGGTCAGCCAAGCCATCTGGCCATGTTTGCCCCCTCTCACTTCCCAGAAGTGACTGCAGAAAGGAGATGGTTATCGACATTTGGTTCCAAGACAATCTCTGATCCCCTAAGTCTTCGGTGCTCAAGATTGCCTTCCCACATTGGCCGCTGTTTGGGGAAGCAGGACAGTTTGATGCTCAAGGAGCAAAGGCCTGGTGAGGGTTGACTTCACTTAGGGGAGAACAGGGAGGTTCCCACCATGTCGGTTTACTATTGCTTTATCGCCTGCTTCTTTCATTAGAAGGGAGAAACATGGTTTTCTTGAACCTTCCCAACGCACCTGAGCTAAACTTTCCTGCTGTCCTGAAGGAGGGAGGAGACCAAACGTTAAATGACAGAAGTAATGGAATGTAGATAAAGCAGTTCACATGGTGCCTGATACCTGCCAAGTGCTCAGGGCATGGGCACTATTCTTCCTTTTCCTCCTTTTCCTTCCTTTCTTTCTTTCCTTCCTTTTCCTGTGAAGCCACATGCTTGTGGAAGAAGGAAACTCAAAATCCTTTGTGAACAGTTTTCAAGTCCTACAGGGCACTGTAGGAAGAGTCCCCACTAGCCCAGCATCTTGCCCTCACTGGCAATCACACCTTGCATCCCCCCTCCGCCATCTTGAATTTGGCCCAGAACGCGGGGATGGGCCATAGTCCTCAGAGCTGGTGAGGCACAGCTTTCCGTGGGAAATAAATACAAAAGGGCATCGGGAGAAAAGGCTCATTACAAAACCATGCCTTCCAGACCAACGAGCAAATTCCTTTGCGTTACCTCAGAGAACTAGCCAGTCCTTTGCCCTCAGACAGAACTGCATTTACACTTTTCCAAATGGAAAGGGTTTTGCCTTTTTGGTCATGTTATTTTGGTAAGATCAGTTGTAATCCCTGCCCTGTAATTCACTTTGCTTAAGATTTGGACGTTCTTGCTCCTTCCACCTGGCACCAAGTCTATACGTTGCATTTTTCAAAACCTCTTTCCAACCAGGCTCCAGAGCTTGCTGGTCCAGCCGAGGCAGAGCGTCCGGCCAGGGGACTGAAGGCCTGAACAATGATTTTTATTTTCTGTAACCAACAGCACCAATACCTAGGAAAAATAGGCTATTTTTACACAATGACCTAACTTGCTGCACACATTAAGGTGCTCTGTTTGTTAAATATAGTTATTTCTATTTTGAAACTGAAAGAGCTGGCTGTCATTTTGGAAAGGTGGGACCCTGCAGATGCCAGGAATATATGCCTGATGGACATGACAGACCTCTGTAGCCGCCCCTTCTCCTTCAAGTTGAGGGTAGGGCCATCGGGAGTTCCTGGGACTCCTTTTGGATTCTGACGGCCTTGCCTCTGCCCTCCCTTGCAGGCCTCATCCTGTGGTACCAGGCCCTGGGGGACAGTCTGTGTGCTATGACCCGTCTGAAGGTGCTGGTGACACGTGGGATGTTCTCATGAAGGGCAGCTTTTTCCCAAGTAGGCATGTCCATTGGGAAGAGGGGACCCCCTGGGAACCAGGCCCACGGGACAAGCGTGCCTTCCAACTCCTAGCCCAGAAAACCGAGGACACGGATGCCAGCGGGCAGCCTGGTTCACAAAGTACCTGCGGGGACGATGACCCTCCTCTCGTTGGTGGTCATGTTGGGAGGAGGGGGGCCGTTCTTCTCGTCCATGTAGCTGTTGTAGTTCATGGCGTTGGACTCGCTTCCACCAACTAGCTTGCCGCATTTGCTAACACTGCAGTCCACCGGAGACTCCCTGGAGTGAGAGGACACAAAGCCCAGAGGAAGTCACCACTGCAGATGCCATCAGCCCAGCGTGGGCAGACAACCATGGCGCCGTCTCCCAGCCCCACTTGGGGTAGGGCTGCTGCTGCCGCTGCTGCCTTATTTCTCTCCTCTGCACCGCCACCAGAGTCTTCTTCAAATCCCAGCCCAATCCTATAATTACGGTACTTACAAACTTCTGGCAACTTCTCACTGGCCTCAGACTACAGTCTGGACTTCTCAGGACAGCACTTGCAACCCTCCCAATCTGACTGCGGGGACATTTTTAGCCCTGTCGCCAGGCAACCTGTACTCCCTCCGCAGGTGCCCTGCCGGGCCCCCAGGTGGCCCCCACGTAGGCCTTTGCACCCCCCATGGTGCTCTGTGTCTGCCCAGGTTCTGGCACTGGTCACACCATGGGATTGTTAGCTTGGTGGAGGCTGTTCCCCCTGGCTGGACTGGGGGTCTCCCAAGAGGTTGACATTTCTTTCTCCTAAAACTCAGTGTGTCATGTCGAGCCTTCCAGGGGAGATGAGCAATCAGTGGTTTCTGAGTGGACTCTGTCTACTGCACGTTTATGATTTTAATGCATTTCTCATACATTGTTCTAGCTAAACTTCCCAGGACCCCTCCACAGTAGCCATGGTGAGGGTTCACACCTCCTCTTTATGGTTAAGCAAACTGAGAGGTGAGGTGACAGGCCTAGAGTCGCACAGCTCGTAAAAGTGGACACAGGACTCAGGTCTTTGGTGTTAAGCTTTTCTATCAAAACACACAGGCAGGCATGCCTGGCTGGTTCTGCTGGGAGAGCATGTGACTCTTGGTCTCAGAGTCCTGAGTTCGAGCCCCACACTGGACAGAGAGTTTACTTTGAAACAAATGCCCATGCACGCACGCAAAGAAATTGGATACTGCATGAAGAAGGAAGAGAATCCAAGAACTTCAACCTGCTAAGTTGTGGCCCTGGTGACAGGCTGCAGCCCTGGCCACACTCACAGAAGAACCATTAAGGAAGTGCATGAAGGAAAAATCGTCCAGCCTGGTCTCAATGTCCGTAGGCCAGCGGAAGGCTGCTCCCTGGCCTCAGCTCAGCCTTGAGCAGCTATCTGGAGATCTAAGCTGACACCTGACTTGTGCCCCCACCCCCGCCCCAGCCTGGGAGGAGGCTGGCAGAATGTTCCACACTCCCCCCAAGCCCGGCATCATGGTCCCTCCAGAGTGCCCAGGGGAAGTGCCATCCCACCCTGCCCTAGCTTCCGTTTGGCCACTCCAGCAGCAGCCGAGGGACCAAAGGGAATGACTGGAAGGCCCCAGAGAGGCTGCCGCGGTGGTTACACAGTGCAGGAAGCATGAAACCTGGGAGACAGCCAGTTCTCTCAAAAGCTCCAAACCAGGCCTTCAGACCAAGGAGTTCAGATAAGGTTCAGATTACAGCGGCCCAACCTTGGGCCGCAGAAAGACTCCTGGCTTCCCAAAGGCCTGGCCGCTGCCCTCTTCACTCTGCTCTGGGCAGGGACCAACCATCCCAAGGACGTAAGGAGCCCAGTCCTGCCAGATAGGGCCTCGAAGGGCAGGGAGGGCAGTGCCCACAGAGGAAAGGAGGAACGGGCCCTGGAGGGGCGGGGGCAGGGCCAGGGGTGGGCCTCCGGCAGGCCAGGGGGTCCAGAGCACATTAAATAAAGACAATTAAATGAATTTGTTTCTTAATCTGAAAGGAAAAAAATATTGAAGATCACTTATCATAGCTGGGAGATAAATGGTCCACTGAGATATTAGAAGTCAGACGGTAATTTTTTCCTGATGTCTTACAGAGGGGAACATGGGCTGAAAATGAAAATAAGATGTATAACTTACACATGTTAGAATTTAAGGTTTTACTATTCGCCTACTGTTTTTCCAGGCAGAGAACCAAGAACCAGCCGTCAGAGTCCCAGATTGTTGAAGGTTTAATGTCCCCATGGCAGTCTGAGGGGACGCAGTAGCACGTCGGGGCTTTTCACCAGTTTGGCCCTCTGGCTTCTGCTGTTGGAGGCCTTGGCTTGCCACGAAGCCAGCCGCCACCACAAGACCCTGGGGCCGCGGCCCAGCTGAGCCCACGCCCAGCTCGCCCCGCCCCCCGCCCCACTCCGGGACACCCCCCCAGGGGGCGCACGCCTGTGCACACTCACTCATGTGTGCATGCTCACGCAGACCCTCGTGCGCACACACAGACACTGGCACACCCCCAGCACACGTGCACACCCGCACACGAGCACCATCATGGCCTGGCAGCCTTTCCCAACATACTTGTCCATTGTGAAACAACCCAAGGGCAGCAGGGTTTGGAGGATTAAGTTGGCCCTCCACCAACGGAGCAGCGTTTTCATTGGCCGAGAACCCCCGCCCCCCCCCCCCCGTCGGAGGGTGGGGTGGCCCGAGCACACACTTCCTCTGGCGGATGCCGGAGTGCAAGGGTTGTGGGTAGGGGCGAGAAAACTCTCAGAGAGGAGAGCAGCATCCAACTTGGGGTCGGGGTGTGATGGAAGAGGGGTGCTGCCCGTTAGCAACACCAGGGAGTCAGGGTCTGGAGAATTATTTCCCACATCGGCTGGACCTCTGGCGGTTGCTGAGCCGAAGGCTGACCTCTTGCCATGCAGAGGTGAAAAGTCAGAGCCTCAGAAATTGCCAAAGGGGGGCAACCCTTTACGCCACAAGCACCTATGGCAGAATGAGGC
>RCUC01160723.1:0-21664 GCA_003697995.1 Taxidea taxus jeffersonii | reverse complement strand
AAATCCATCTCCACGGGCACAGAGCTCGCCTCTAAGACCTAACTTTATCTGCGTTTGCTCTGGCCACCCCCTGGGCTCCTGCTCCCTGACCTTTCATTTGAGGGCTAATGGCCCCCAGTGCTGTTTGCTTATCACCCAATTAATCACCCTCCGAGTCTTTGCTGGGCCCCCCAGTGCACTAGGCTTAGAGCCTTTATTACCCTCCGCTTTAGCCTCTCGCCTCTTCCTGCTAGCGGCTGGCTGGCCTCCTGGTTGGCCTCCGAGGGGCCGTCAGACGCTTGGGCACATTCGCGCACTGACTCCTGCTCATGGCCTGCCAGGCCATCACTGTCTGGACGCTGTTTTTCAGACCAGAATCAGGCGCTTGATGTATAAATGACTTGCCCAGGGCCGCAGGCCGGTGGGTCAGAGAGCCTGTTTCTCCGTGCCCCCGGCTGCGGGGGTCTCACCCCTAGACCACTCAGTGCTCCTGCCCTGGGTCTTCCCACCTCCTCCGCCGCTCACGCGCCACCTGGCCACCTGCTTTCGTGGCCTTGAACCCTGGTTGCGCTTTGCGCCCAGATCTTCACTCTCATCTTCTGCCTCCACTCGAGTGGCCCCCATTCGGGGTCCCTCCATCTAGGCCGGAGGTTTGTTAGGGGCCCGACCTTTGATCTTCTCTGCAGGGCTGGGTGGGGCCTGGAGAAGCCCGGGAGAGCCTCTTTCTTTACTCCCATCCCAGTGTTCTGGGTGTATGTGCCTGCATGTGTGCTCATATGTGTACACACACGCATGCTCGCCCACGTGCACACACAAGCATGCGTGCGCACATAGACTCCTGCACACTCATGCGCCCACCCTCATACACATACACACATGTACACATGCACTCCTGCACACTCTGCCCACTCACACACACTTGCACACATGCACACTCACACGCCCACCCCCCACGCACACGTGCACTCGTGCACACGTGCACACTCACGCGCCCACCCACATACATATGCACACATGCACTCGTGCACTCATGTACACTCACGCACCCACCCACATATGCATACACACATGCACACATGCACATTCACACACCCACCCACATACATACGCACTCATGCACTCGTGCACACTTACGCGCCCACCCACATACGCATGCACTTGTGCACACATGCACACTCACACACCCACCCACGTACACATGCACTCGTGCACACAGGAACACTCATGCACCCACCCACATGCACTCGTGCACACATGCACACTCACACACCCACCCACATACACATGCACTCGTGCACACAGGAACACTCATGAGCCCACCCACATACACATGAACACATGCACTCGTGCACACATGCACACTCACACAGCCCACCCACGTACACATGCACACACACGTGCACATGTGCACACCCACACCCACCGATATACACACGTGCCTGTGCACACATACACATGCCTGCCCACCCATGTACACACACATGCACACACATGTACACATCCATACACAACTCACGCGCATACACACTTCCTGCCACACCTCCCTGGCACTGCTCCTGGCTGCCTCTGGTCTGAAGGGGCCCAGCAGCCGCTTCCCCTCCCCTCACCCTCTGAGCACTGGGGCCCTGTATGTTTGTTATGGCAACGGGGTCAACACACGCCCCTCGTCTGGGAGGGCTGTGACTGGAGTTCTTGGTGGCTAGCCTCTAGACCTTAGAGATTACCATTGGTTAAGAAATGCCAGGAGAGTGTGGGTAAACGAGTAGGTGCAGGGGAGCGTGAGGGCTGTGCTTCATAGCCTGTGGGTGAACCTTTAATTGTTAGTCCTGTTGGAGCTTGTTCTTTTGAAATAAACTAGAACAAAGGGCTGGTGAGTAGGGCTGGAGTCCTGGGCCCTCTCAGTCTCTGGGGAATCGCCCACCAGCCTCGCCCAGTCTCCCCCTTCCTGAAGCATGGTACACCCCGAGATCCAAGGTCAGGTCTGCAGAGCGCTGTGATGAGAGACCCTTGGGCATGTCTCCCAGAATGGCCCAGTTTCCAAAGGAGGGTCTGTGCTCGCACCCCAGGAGGCCTTTTCTGGGCTGGGCTCCCTCCTTTGTTCCCAAGACACATGGTAATTTCCTTTAGTAAATTCCAAGATACATGCACCCTCCCGCCCCAGCATTGTCTAGGTAAACTGGTCCTCTGGTGCCCCCTTATATTGAGGCACACCCCATCCCCTTTCTTGCTGGTCTTGAGCCCTCTTTGAAGCTCCATTGGCCAAGGAAAAAGCTGTTTCCCCCCATCTGTGGGGCCTTTTTCTTTCCATCCCTTTTTTTCCTGAGTTACAAGTTTACTCCGAATTTCCAGTTTGCCTACCACGGGAGACACTCCTCACCCTGCAGGACCGTGGGAAGAGCGTCCTGCTTCTCTCTCCTCTCCACAAAGTGATTAATATGATCGAGGAGCATTACCGTGAAATTGAGTATTGCCTCCATCATTAAGTGCGAACCGTCAGCTGTCCAGAACCTTCCTTCCCCCATGTCAAATCTGACACTTAAGAGAGCCAAATATTTTGTTCTTGGGGGTGGAGCTAGTGTAAGCACCACGATTTTCATGTGGTTCACAGGAGGATTTCTGGATAACAGAGGCCTACCAGTCTTTTCTTTTAAAGCTCCCTCGTAATAGCTAACACTAAAACCTTATGAATAGCTTCATCCCTCCTTTATTATTCAAAGAGATATCTCTCAGTTTCGTGGCCTCTTGGGAATATTTTGTGGCTCCTTTGGTCACTGTCGCTGAGATAGGCAGAGGGTCTCAGTGGGCCACTGTGCTGAATGGGACTCATTATTAATTTCAGGGGCTAAGAATGCTTCCACTGCTGTGAACATCCTGGGTGAGGCATTTGTGACTGTGGCCATAACGTTCCTAGGACTGAACTCCTAGAGAGAGGATAAAACTATCCAAAAGCTACTTTTTAAAGAATTAATAGACTTTATTTTTTTAGAGCAATTTTAGGGTTACAGAAAAATGTGCTGAAAGCATCGAGTTTGCACATGCCTTCCCACCCCCCTTCCACATTGTTTTCCCTGTTAATATCTTGTAATAGTGCAGTACTTTTGTTAGAATTCATGAATCGGTGCTGATACATCATTAGTAACTAAAGCCTGTGGTTTAGAGCTCTCTCTGTGGTGTATAATTCTGTGGATCTTGACAAATGCATGATGTCAGTATCATAAAGAATAATTTCACCACCTATAAAAAAAAAACTGCTTCATATATTCCTCCTTCTCCTTCTCTAGGCAATCAAGGATCTTGTTACTGTCTCCATAGGTTTGCCTTTTCCAAGGATCCATGGTTGGAATCTCACACTGTGAAGCCTTTTCAGACTGGCTCCTTCCACTCAGAAGCACGCACTGGGCTTCCTCCTTCTCTTTTCATGACCTGATAGCTCATTTCTTTCCATTGTCTGGGTGGACCACAGGCTGTTCATCCAATCACCCACTGGACAGCTTGGTCACTTCCACGTTTTGGTAATTATGAATAAAGCTGATAGGAACATTGATGTCCACACGTTTTTGACTCTTTTGAGCTAATAATAACTAGGCAAAAAGTACTTTTAAAAATATGATTTTAATGCTTTTTTCCCCTAATAGTCAGAAGGAAAATACTCTCCCCCTCCTTCTAGATCTTTCGAAAGACAAGACGGGAGGTAGAAATAGATGTAGCCGAAAGCGGTCGCGTGTTCCTTTCATTTGGATGGATTAGTTCACTCATCTCCTGGACAGAGACTAATGGAGCTCGCCTTTAACTAGTCATGGGATCTTTAGGCAGTTAGATTGGTGTTTGCTGAAATCTTCTAGACACGTTGACAAAAGGGCGATACAGGGGCAAATAGCCTGCGAACGAGTTTGCTCTGAGCACTGGCCCCGGGGGCTTGAAGGAGGTTACTCTGGGATGCGGTGGGTGAAAATGAAAACCGATTTCATTTTTCTCATTTTGCCTGATCATGACATTTTATACTTCCTCCCCTGCTTTTATGACATTTTTCCTGATTTCAAAAGTGGGCTTTTTTTTTTTTTTTGCATTTTTTCTTATTTTTAGTCTCCCATTTATATCATTCTTCTAATCATTGTGGTTGTTCTCTACGCTTTTGTGGTTCCAGAATTATCCAGCTTAGCTTTATAATGCTCAGCAACTGCTTTCTTATACCTCGACTCTTTAAATTGTTTTTCTCCATAGTGTATGTTCTGAACCAAACTTCTCCTTCAGTACCTTCGTGTGGCTTCCATTCTTTCCAGGGAAGGAGGTTGAATTTCTGTAGAAACAAACTGTGGCCTTCCTTTAGATTTAAATAGCACGGCTGCTTTATAATCAGTTTTTACAGGATCACAGTTTGGGCTATTGCTGGCCCACGGTTGTGTGTGCACAGGCAGTTTTTTTTTGGAATTACCGTATATGCTTGAATATAAGGTCAAATTAGATCCTGTCCTGGTTCTCCAAAAAGAGGAAGTCTCTCATTTTCAACAACAAAGTATTAGCTGGAAAAGCCACATTCACCTGGACTCACTTATGACTTAGGGAGCTCTAGAAATCTCCCAAGGAAACGGAGAGAAAGGGAAGCCAGGACATTTTATAGGGTTTTAATGATAATGTCTCACGATTGGACGTCACCATTGTGACGATTTGGGAGACGACTCTAAAAACAATTCACTGAGTGGTTAGTTTATAGAGATTTTAATTGGGCGCTTATTTAAATGGCTTGCAATAAGATTACCAGCAAGTGATTCAAAAAGTGCTTTGTGGCAAACATCCGGTCAACTTTAAGACCATGCCACTCTGGTAATACGGCACGAAGACTCTGTCATCCTGGTCCTGGCTGTTTCAGTGAAACTGTTTCATGAACTGTGAGGGTGTGGGAAGGATATTTCTAAAGTTAATGTTATGGTATATGCTCTTAAACCCAAGAGTGCAGCTTCGTAGATAGTCATTTGATAATTCCATTGCATTAAAAAAATTACATAATTGTGTTTTCCAAAAACCCTTTAATGGGGGACAGAGTCTTCCCATTGGAAAAACGAAGGGGAGATTATTGTATAATTTGGGGTCACACGATACCTTTTATTTCATTTATTTTTTTAAAGATTTTTTATTTTTTATTTGACAGAGATCACAAGTAGGCAGAGAGGCAGGCAGAGAGTGGGGGGGGAAGCAGGCTCCCTGCTGAGCAGAGAGCCCTACTCGGGGGCTCGATCCCAGGACCCTGAGATCAAGACCTGAGTCGAGGGCAGAGTCTTTAACCCATTGAGCCACCCAGGCGCCCCACATGATACCTTTTAAAGGCTGGCATCGTGTTTAGATAGTCTGTGTACTGTTTCAACTGGATCCATGTGGAAGGATCCAGTTCTCCACCCCCCACCCCCCCGCCCGCATGTGGATGGGTGTGTGCCGGTTGGAGGATATCCATATTCCCTAGCTGCAAGTTTCCACTCAGACCATCCTTCTCATTCAAGTGTCCAGCCCTAAGACTACAAGCCACATTCCAATTCTGAAAGACACTGGACACTTTTTAGAGCTCACCTTTTTCTGCAGTTGACTTCTTCCCATCTTGAAATGCTTCCCAGTGCTTCCCTTGCTCGTCCCGTGACAGCAGTGCTCCTGACTCCCCTCTTTCCCCCCCCACCCATTCTCTCCCTGGGCGATCTCACATCCTTTCAAGACTCAGCCTCCCCTCCCCACGTGCTGAGGTTGAAAACTGGTAGTCTGCAGGCCATGTCTTGTCTGCAAGGTTGGCCCATGCAGCATGGTTGTTACTGTTTCGGATGGGAATTTGTTGCCAACATTTAAAAACTGGGATAAAATCCAGATTTCTAGCTCCTGGCTAGAGCTGGCCTGGCTGGGACCAAGCTGTGAACAGCTATCCTCATGACATATGGGACACTGCTCTCCTGTTTATGAAAAGTCCTGCGCCCTTTTGTCCCACGATTTTGATGTAGTGTTTCCTGTTGCCATGTTTGCTTATGATTACGCTATTCTATTCCTTTCGGTAGAGATACGAGTAAAAAGGGTTTCTTTTGCCTGTGCCTCTGTTCAAAAGTGGGAAAAATAGAGAAACTGGACCAAGAATGCCATGTGTTTCGAAACCATGGAAGAGAACATGGTGTGTGTGTGCGTGTGTGTTTGGAAGAGGAAGATGTTCTTATACATCTAATACTCATGGTGTGTCTGAGTTGACAGCTTAAAGATGCTTATACTGTAATCATCAACTTAGATGGTTTTGATGACCAGATATATACTTTTGCTCACATTTTTTTCTTCTGAAATCCAAAGAGATCTCTTCGGTAAAGTAGATTCATTTGTATTGACTGAGTGCCTGGGACATGCAAAGGTACTGGGGCGCAGTGGTGAGCAAGGCTGCCATGTTTCCTGCTGGCTAGGAGCTTACAGTCGGCTCCCACAGATCCCACAGGCACCTCACGGTCAGCCTGAGCCTGAACACATTTCTTCCACCCACTCTTCGAGTTCCCTCAGTGTCCATGATCAGTCAGAATCACCCACAGATTATTTAACAATCTTCACCCCATCTGCAAACTTCATTCCTTTTGGGTATGTAGCGGTAACATCCACTCAGGTGTAATACCACATTAGGAGCCGACATCTTTGGCGTCCATTTTTCTGCCCGCCATGATGTCTACTTGCTTAAGTAGATCATCGCCTGCCAATTTGTAGATGACACTTGAGCTCCATGGATGGAGTTCGAAGGATGGATAAATTGTGTCATCTTTCAATTTGTTTTTTTGGCTGCTTCCCCGAGTCTGTTCCTTCCCCCAGCTGGTGTTGCTCACCAGCTCACCCACACATGGCGACAATGGTATCTCCCCACCTCTTCAGGCAACACCTGTCTCAGAATATTCTTCAAGTCTCTCCCAACCCTGTTTATTTAAATTCAAGTTTCAGCTTTGTTCCCGCTCCTTCCGGAAACTTCTCAGGATGCGTTCTGCCCTCAGTGCTCTCTGCTTTTCTGAATCCTTTGGCTTTTTCAGTCTGCAGCCATTAATTGTATCATATTTATAAATATTTACTTGTCAGTTGTGTGAGTTTTAGCAGCCGGCTTTTTGGGCTGGTTCAAAGTGGCTCTCCAACAGTTCCTTTGCCTTCAGAAGCAAAATGTTACTCCATGATTTCAAATGCCTTATCTGAAATGCACTGTGGTTTTGTTTATTTCAGGGACTTGAAGATAGAGAATTTGCTACTAGATGAAGACAATAATATCAAGCTGATTGGTATGACTTTTCTTTTTTTTTTTTTTTAAGCAAGATTATCCTTTAAGTGTTGTGTTGCCAATTCTCGGTTATTTATTTCTGGATTGTTGACTTTGAAAACGATTCACGGTCCGTTTCTCATCCCAGACAATACTCTAGGTCACCTCCTTTTACCTCCAATTATTTAAGAATGGTTTTGAAAATGAAAATTAATTTCAATAACAACCATAATTGAGAAGGTAGAAATACTGTAAAGTGACCGTAAAATGAATTTCACAGCTACAAGTAAGAATTTCTTGGTTCCGTGTTCTGTGGCTTGCCCAGAGTTCAGCTTTGCCTACACTCAGGGGGATCCAAATTTTACAGTGGTTACTTTTATTTCGGTTAACCATAACACTTCTTAAAAATAATGGGAAATAGTTGAGTTCAGAAGTCCTACTCTTAGCTTAGCCATGGCTGAATTCCCTTTCCGTTGAGTATCGGGGTGCCGAAGTAAAAGGGAACCAACTAACATTGTGTTTTAGCCAAGGCCTGTCGTGCAATGGTGGTTGTGCAGAGAGAAATCCCCACAGTGGGAGAATTTAGAAGGAAGGTAATCAGAAGGAAGTTCCAGGATAGACTGAGTCGTGATTGGTTCATAATTCAGGGTCCATAAGTGAGTTCATTCCATGACTCATTTTTTAGAAGAATTCGTTTTTGTTTACCTGAATGATTGCTCTTGGCAAAAGTCTCATGGCATCATTTTTACACTCAGATGTGAGCCCCATCATTGGTTCCTCTCTTTTCTTTGTTTTTCCCACCTCAGGTGCAAGTCATTTTTTCCATCTTGGTGGTTTGAAAGGGCTTTGTATTAGGAGAAAAGAGAAGGATCAATAGAACAGTGTGAATTTAACTCTTGTCCCCGAGAAGGAAATTTTGTTTGGCAACTACTAAAAACCATCTCTAGACTCTTTGAAATATGTCATTCAAATAACCCAATTAGATTCTTGGGCTTCCCAAACCAAGAGACCTTGGCTGGCTGATTAAACAGCCGACAGGTATTAATGAATGAACATACCGATCTTTAGAAAACTAACCAGAGGGAACCATTTTTTTTTAATCTCCCCCCAAAGATTTTAAAGATCAGATGCTTTATAATGGAGAATTCAAAGAGTTTTCTTTTTATTGCATCGTTTCACTGTCGTGTTTCAGTTGTCCCAAGGGCCAAATACAGAAACATTAAACAAGACAGATGTTGAAATGCCTGTGGATGTCTTACTGGTTCTGATTTCCAGCAGATCGAAAGAAAGCAGGCCATGTGAAGGCCGGATGTCCTTTATAGTAAAGGCTAAGCTCACGTCCCTGGTGCACCGTCCGAACTGAGGCTGAGGGAGGTCACCAGGGGTGGTTTCCCTCTCCTACCCTGGTGCTGCTCCTACTGCCCCTTCCCTTCCCTCTTGCCTCCATTCCCCTAGGGGCTTGCTTTCTCTTTTTTCCCCAAGTGATAGCCCTAGGCAATCACGTATGACACTAGAAATGTACTGTGGAATGAACGGTGTTGAAAGCACAGCTCTTTTTGTTGGTTAGAAGGGTGCTCAGAAGATTCTGGAAGAACCAGTCTCTGTAGACGGCGGATGCGTGGATAAGTAGCTCACAGGTTGGCCGCCTGACAACCCTCAGAGCAGAGCTGTGCAAGTGAGAGGAAGACATGCCCTCTGTGCATGGGAGCCCACGGTTCCCCTGGAGGAGAGCAAGATGGTGGCTCTTTGGATTCGGATGCCTCAAGTCCTCTCCACTCAACATGGCAGCCAATGGATGGGCACCTAAGCCGGGATGCAAGCGGGTTCTGTCCATGGTGTCAGAGACCAGTTTCCAAGACTGCTGGCAAGGAGGCTCTGATCTTTGGATTTCCAATTATTGGAGTTTCTTATGTGGCTCCCAGTTCCCTCATGACCAGCATAAACTGGAAGTCCTACCGCACACCCATAATCCGAGGAGACGTTACAGTAGCAGAGAGGACAGCTGGGAATTGCCTTGTGTTGGCCAGTATCGATTTTCCCCATTTTTTTTTTTTTTTTCCAATGGGTCAATCACGAAACTAGTGGTAGGCACTGGAGGGAGGGAAGACCCAGGGTCATGTGCATTTTCTTGCCTCTGGGTCAAGCCATTTGGACCCCGTGTTTCTGTCACTGTCATTTTGCAACTCGAAAGCTCTTTGAATCTTTTCTTCAAAGGAATTACCTAGTTATTTTTCAAAGATGAATTCTACCTCTTTGCATTGCCTCATATAATAGTTTTCCTTCTTTGAAATGATTCAATTTAAATGCATTTACTTAAGCCAGGTCCACTACGTTTCAAATAAACTAGAGCTAACTGGGGGTAAGATCTGATTTAATCAAGATTATTTTTCCCCTTTCAGAAAAAGCAGTCTGATATTTGATCGTTGAGAATGGTTTTGCACTTCAGTGTCCCACAGCAGCATTCCCTGGGGTGTTTCGTGAGATTTGTTTTGTGGCTCTCGGAAAACTGAGGATTGTGGGCTTCTCTATTTACCAGATCTAATTGGTGCAGACCTGGGGGACACCCCAGGAGGCAGACTTCTCTCTAGTTTCACCGTTCTAATTATAGGTGCGTGTGTAACATTTTAATAATTACCCTTATGGGTGTGAAAAGGACCGGTTATTTCTCTGCGATATATATATTTTTTTAATTTTTAAATTTTTTAAAAAGATTTTTATTTATTTATTTGACAGAGAGAAATCACAAGTAGGCAGAGAGGCAGGCAGAGAGAGGGGGAAGCAGGCTCCCCACTGAGCAGAGAACCTGATGCGGGGCTCAATCCCAGGACCCTGGGATCATGACCTGAGCGGAGGGCAGAGGCTTTAACCCACTGAGCCACCCAGGCGCCCCTCTACGCTATGGTTTTTTTTTTTTTAATTTTTATTTATTTATTTATTTATTTATTTTTACGCTATGTTTTAAATGAAACCCTCCCAGTGAGGTCAACGTTAAGTCATTTAAATTTAATGCAGATCTTCTCTCCTCCCTGTACCAGATCAGCTGCTAATTGACGTTTTTGATACTGCTTGTGACAAGGCACTGTGTTCTCCAGCTTGCCTGGGAGCAGAGCGGGGGTAGAGGGGGCTGGGGGGGGGGGAGGAGGGGGGGGGGGGGGGTGACCTGGTCTCTTATCTCGCCCTGCCCTCTTGGTGTCCCGCAGGTCTTCACAGACTCCAGTCCGGGGGGTGGAGGGAGAGAACTGAGTGAGGTCCTTTGCTGGGAATGGCACCCTGCTGAGATTACACACCAAGTCTTTTGATTTAATGTCAGAAATCTAGAGAGAAACTTTACGGGAATCCTAAGAGATCGGGCCTCTAACATGACTGCGAAACTTCCCTTAAAATGTTTGCCCCCAAACAGTGTAATCTTTATTGCATGGTGCTCTTTCTTCATTTGTTGTTTTATTAAATTTCCTTTAGGATGGTTTGCAGATATAAAATACTTAAACAACCATCCAGTTTCAAGCACGCTATGATTTTTCCTCTTACGAAAATATTCGCCTTTCCACTTTTTTCCCGTGTAGGCGATACTACACGGTCTGAGAGGTCTGAGAACAGGTGCCCGCAGATCCTTTGGCGCAGAGATCTCCCCTTGAGATGGTGAACTACCCCGTGGCTCCTGTAGGGGCCTTTTTGGGCAGGTTATGTGGGACCTACTGGTATAGACCGGGGCAGGGAGGGTCGGAGAGGGGAAGGAAATGGGGGCTGGGTGGAGGTGTAGGGGGGGAATGTAGGGAGCAAAGGGAAATCATGAGAAAAAAACATGGAATCATAAAAACCAAAAACAAAGGAAGAGTTAACTGTGTCCACAAGTAACATCCCCGGGTGGTTTGCCAACCCCCGGGGTAGGTTCTGGTTCTCCGTCTCCAAGCCTGGAGCCTCGAAGAGTTTTTGGCGCTGTCCCTGTTGGGAGTTCTGTTTGGGAACGCTCCTTTGTGACACGGCCTTAGCCAGCAACTGTGGGGAGAATTTCTAGTGGTGCCTCTTGACCTGGGGTGTGAGTCACTTCGTGGACTTTAAAGAGTCCCTTCACGCCCTGTCCCGTCTTCCTCTGTTCCTGAACCTTCCGGAGAGGTTAGAGCACTCATGCGCAGGTGGAGGCCCGTTAGTCACGGAGAAGACACAGCCATGAATGCAGGTATAAATCCTGCCGGTTGAGGAAAAAAGATGAGGGTTTTCTTCAGGACATGGAGCCAGTCTCTGGCCCCTGAGCCCTGTGGGCAGTCTCCTGTTTGGGGGACGAGAACTGTAATATTCACGTTGAAGTTCAAAGGAGAAGCCATGATCTGAATTCTGCGGGTCAGCAAAGATTGAGGAAGGGTATCGGATAATCAGAGGAAAGGTATCAGACAGGACACTGACGACTCTGATCACCTGTCAGTTGCCATATCCTGAGGATCAAAAAAGTAAACACGAAAGAAAAGCTTTGGATGCATCGGGCTCTTCTTGGCTTTTCCCATTTGCTTCATCATCCGAGAACAAGGCAACGCTAGGAGGCCGCTTAGCTGTCTCCTGGCGTTAGCGTTCCAGCCAACATTCAGCATTGTCTAAATCGTCGGGGGAATAGATTTCCCTCTTGCAATCCCTACGTAGGGCTACGTGCATCAGGAGCATTTTCGACTTGCATAAAATGAAACATGGAGCCGAAAAAAGTCAAGTCTACATGGGGGGATCGCATGTCACCCGGGGTGACGCTGACCCAGCCAGAGAAAACGGATCTTCCGTCCGCGTTTCCCCACGTGGCCCCTTGAAAGCCAGATTGCTGACTCCGAGGCCTCTGCTCGTCCTCTCTTCTTGCCTTTAGTCCTAGAAAATGAAGCCTCTCTTTTGTTCCTAGATGACTCATTTGCAAGGTTTGATGAAAATATGTTTTGGTGCAACATCATTTTAGCTCTAGCTGGATCTTACAGTGAGGCCCGATGTCAAATGTTTCCAGGCTTGAGACCCGTATCCGGAGGTTATGGTCTGCAGCTGCCGGTGTTCCTTTGGGATGCTGACTGATGTGTCAGCCCGAGAGAATGTTTCCTTTCCTGCTGCCCTCTGGTTGTTGGGTGTTTGTTTGTTTGTTTGTTGTTGTTGTTTTTTGTGGGTTTTGTTGTTTTATTTTTTTGTTTGTTTGCTTGTTTGATTTTGTTTTTTCTGCCTTCTTCTGTCTCACAGTCTTCTAACTCGGAGCCGGTTTTGTCTTCCCCTCTTTGCAGACTTTGGTTTGAGCAACTGTGCGGGGATCCTGGGCCACTCCGACCCGTTCAGCACGCAGTGCGGCAGCCCGGCCTACGCCGCGCCTGAACTTCTTGCCAGGAAGAAATATGGCCCCAAAATCGATGTCTGGTCCATGTGAGTAATGGACAGTGCCCTCCTGCCGTGTTCGCTCTCCCTTTCTTACGAAATAACCTCTGAGTATTTGCTGAGAAGGGCGTCGTATTACCTGCTCTGGGACAGATAGCCAAGTGATTCCTGGGGCCTGGCTTCCCACCTCTGTGCCTTCTGGTTGGTTCTGCACAGACCCCCGGAGATGCTTTTGCCAAAATTCATTCCGTTGCTGGGGAGACAAAAGAGTCCCGAGCACCCAGAATTCACGTTCTGGTTTCAGGAGTCACTCCTGTGGTTCCCTTGCTTTACAGTCATCTCGCGGCTTTGCAGGGCTTCCAGAAAGAAAGCCGCCTGTGCTTCCTCCCGCACCCTCCGCTCACGAGTCCTCGGGCATGTTGGCCTCTGTTTCATCTCTCCCGCCTCTGGGCTTTGCACCTGCTAATCCCGGGGTCTGGAATGCCATTTCCCGGATCTTCAGGGGGCCTGTCCATTCCCACATTCCGGTTGTAAGCCAGCGTCCACCCCTGCAGAATGCATCGCTGAGTTCCCTGTCAGAAAGCCCCCCACGATGCTGTCTCCTCACCCTTGCAAAGCGCCTCGCTAGCACCCAGGGTGGCCTGGCGTTTTGTGGCTTGTGAATCCATTTGGTGTCTGTCCCCCCCATTCGGGAAAGGGTGCTGCGTGAGGATGGGGACCTGGTGGGTCCGCTTCGCCAGTGTCCTGTACAGTGTCCCGGCGCAAACTCAGTCACCGCCGAAGGGATGAGCCAGGGGTCACTGTGGCATTGCTGAGTTCGGGTCCCCGTGGCCCCCACACCGAGTGAGCCCCTCAGCATCAGGTGTGCATGGTACGGGGAGCCGTGCAGAGTCCTGGATTCCGGGGTGGGGATCAAGTTCCTCACCGAGGGGAAATGGGCTGCAGACAGACGGTGGGGGGGTGGGGGCTCCTGATTAAGACGGAAGCTGGCGATGGGGGCGGCTTGTTTGAACCCAGAGTGTGTCGATCCCCCTTACATTTCTAGAATTCCCCTACTTCCCTTCTTGCTACCCGTCCCTCGTCCAGTTTGGAGAAAAGGGAACCTTTGCTCCATGCGTGGTGTATGGCACTTAATCTTCACGGTAACCCAGCGAAGCTGTTACTCTCCGCTATCCCCATTTTATGGAAGAAGAAATCCGTCGCAAAAGGCAAAAATAAAATTTCTTAAGGTCACGGGGCTGCTAAGCGGTGGAGCTGGGGATTGAACCGGGCAGACTCCGGGCTCTCCAGATAAAGGACTGAATCCTGAACCTAGCCCCGTCGGCTAGTGGGAAGCCATTCACCCTCTCAGTCTCTCCACATCCGTCCTCCAGCTGACTCCACATTGTTTCCTCACACTTGCATGGGAGGTTCCTTCACCCAGTGAGTCTTGTCCCTGCTCCTCTATTCCTTCTCTTTCCCTCTTCTTTTCTGGATGCCACTTCCCCTGGGCAGCCCTCCCTGCCTCCTGTAGGCTGGCCTGGAGCCTCTGGTGTCTCATCCGTTTGCTGCGCCCTGCTCTGCGGGCGCTCCCCCCCGCGGTCACGGCTCCCCTGCCCGTAGCCCCGCTCTATAGGTTTATGGGGCAGGACAGAGGGCTTGGAGCCAGGGCTAGGGAAAGGAGGAAAGGGAGGGAAGGACAGAAGCTACAGGGTCAGGGGCTACCGTTGGCAGAGGAAGCAAACAGAGCCCTGGGACCCTGCACGAGGGTGGAGTATTGATTGGGAGGTGAGGGGAATGGGAGCCCAGCATGAGATGCTGAGGACAACAGAATTCCCAGGCCTTGGGCACAGCTGGTCACAAGGTACTGGGGAGTCAGCCTCCGTTCCTGGGCGGACTGAGTGCTCCACATTAATTATCCCCCCTTTGATCTGCAGAACAGCCAGTGAGGCCCTCTCGTGCCCATTTTACAGAGTATGTAAGTAGTGGAGATGCACTTTGCACTCACGGCTCTTCACCCAGGAGCCCGAGCTCCCAGTTACTTTCCTGGACCTCTCAAGAGGAGATGTGGTCAGGGATGTAGCTGGAGAGTGTGTGGTGTGCTTATGGCCTCCTGGGGAGGGAGTGGGTGCTGGGGGGCCTCCGGAATGGGTAGGAGTGGGGGCAGGAAATCCCGGCAGAGGAAGCATTCTCCTCGAGGTGCGAGGTGCCCTGGGTTGTTTGGTCGGCACTGGTGATGGTGACTCACAGGCTCTTTTTTTTTTTTAAAGATTTTGCTTATTTATTTGACAGAGAGATCACAAGTAGGCAGAGAGGCAGGCAGAGAGAGAAGGGGGGAAGCGGGCTTCCTGCTGAGCAGAGAGCCCGATGCGGGGCTTGATCCCAGGACCCTGAGATCATGACCTGAGCCGAAGGCAGAGGCTTTAACCCACTGAGCCACCTAGGCGCCCCCAACTCACAGGCTCTTTATTCTGGGCCCAGAAGGGCCTCAGAATCCTTCTTAGCACAGCCATCAGAAAGCACTGCCAAGGGATCAGAGTTGATCCTTGAGATGAAATCCATTCTTGTCCCTTTTAATGCTGAAGAATTCTCACCCGTGTCTGGCGCATGTAGATATTTATTAAGGGAGGAATATAAATGTTAGAGTCTGTAATCACCTTCTCTCCTTAACAGTCGGGGAACTCACTTATGCTAAATGGAGAGCTATACCGGGGACCATTTGTGCACAAAAAATAAAATTAAAATAAAAAGGCTGTGGAGCACAGGGAGCCTGAAAGGCTGAGAGGTTCAGAGGCGCGATGTAACAGGTGGGGTGGACGGCGTGACGGCCCCGGGAATGACTGGTGACAGTGTCCTCCCCGGGCCCTTCTCTCCCTGGGATGGAAGGATAGTGTCAGCACGAGTTGTCATGGTGACGAGGCTCAGCCTACAAAGGGGGACCTTTCCGCTCTGTGACTCGTGACTTGAAAAGCAGCAGCTCCTCGCGGTCTAGAAGTGTTGGTAGAGGGAAGGAGCCTCATGGATTCTCAGAGCCGAGGGGAAGCTCCTGGGCACGTTTCCCTGGCGTGGAACCTCTTGTCCCCCTGTGCTGACCATAGGATGAGAAGAAGCCGTCTCTCCTGTCTGGGGAAACCCAAGGGGCAATAAAAAGGCACCAGCTGTAAAAGGCAGCAGAGTGTGAGGGTCAGGTGTGAGCTCAGACCCCGTTCCGGCCCCTCCTGCCAAGTCCCTGGACTTGGGAAAGAAATCCACATTTAGGGACTGCAGGGGCTCTATTTCTCAGTTTTGGGGACCCCATGATTCAAAGAGAGGGGCCTGGTCTCCTGCCACCTGTTGTGTCCCCCTCCGTCCACCAGAAGCAGTGGTTCCATGGGGGAGGGCGGCATCAGAGGAGGGAGGGTGGAGGGGAAGCTGCGGGAGGGATGGGGGTGACCCGGAATGCTCGCTCCCCTCCCCCATGCTGGCTTCTGTCGCCATTGGGCTGTCTGGAGCTGCTGGATGCTTCTTCACTTGCCTCCCACTTGGTTGCCTCCCCCGCCCCCGGCCCCCAAGAAGGTGACGTGCAGCTTCAGGTCTTTTGAAAAGCTCCCATCAGGGCTCTCAGTCCTGGTGTCAGAGAGTGACGTATGGGGAAATCTTTGACAGATAGTAACACGCCATATACCCCTTGGTCTTTCAGTTGATTGTGGCGTAGCTCTGGGGGCTGCGGGGGGAATCCCAGGTAGACCAGAGACTCCGTGTGCTGGTACCCTGCAGTGGGGCGCTGTGGCAGGAGAGTCTCACTCTGTTTCGCCGCGAAGGACTCTGTGTTATTCTTACGAACGAGGTTTCCCTGGAGCAAGTCTGGGTTAGCCGACCCTGGAATGTTCTCTAGGGGATGAGGCCACAGGACCCATGCCTAATTCGCAGGGATGGCATCAGTGGGGCCCCTTTTAGAAACTGTTGATAAGGCTTAAGAAACAAAAAAGAAGCCACGCGAGCAAGAGATAGCTTACCAGCAGCTTGTTCGTTCGGCAAATATGGGTCGAGACGGGCACTGTGCCGAATTCTGAGTGCGCAGCGGGGAGGAAAACAGCCAAACAGCCTTGGTCGGTCCCTGCTCCCGCAAAGGTCATTATTAACACTCACATCCCTTGGACGGAGGGACAGGCAGTGCTCTGGGGGCTTTGCAAGTATTAAGTCATCTCATGTGCCTAACAACCCTTCAAGGGAGTGCTCTGTGATCCCACTTTACAGATAAGGAAACTGAGGCCTGAGGAGTCTTGGGCTCTCAGGCAAGTGGCACTGATAGTGGGTATAGAGCCAGGATTTGACCAAGCTGGCTTGACGCCAGCGTTGGCCTTAAATGGTCACTCTTCACTGCTTCTACTTCTACTATGTTGTGCTTCCTCTCGTGGGGTTTACATTCTAGTGGGGCAGACAGACGGTTTTTAAACAAGCTGTTAAGCTGGGTGTGGGAATGGCTGTGGAGGAGGCAGGTGGGGTACAGCAAAGAAGGATGGGGGTGGCCTCCAGGGGAGGAGACCTCAAAGCCAGATCCTTAGGATGAGTAGAACGAACTCTGGGGAAGGGGAGGTGTCAGGGAGAAAGGCCCAGGGCACAGGGAACAGGATGTGGCAAGGCTGGGTGGGGGTGGGGAGGGGAGGTGTGGGAAGGGGTTTGGGTCTCGCCCTAAAGGTCGTGAGAAGCCACTGGAAAATTATAAGCAGGTGGGTAACAACATGTTATGGATTGAATTGGGTCCTCCTGAAAGATTTGCCGGAGTCCTAACCCCCAGTGTCTCAGAATGTGGTGCTATTTAGAGAGAAGGTCTTTATAAGGGTAACCCCGTGAAAATGAGGTCATAAAATCCAGTATGACAGATGTCTTTATAAAGGGGGGAAATTGGGACACAAGAGAGACACAGTGGGACGCCATAATGCTGCATCTCTGAGCTCAGAAATACCAGATTGCCAGAACCAGAAGCTCTGGGAGCAGCGTGGAACAGGTTCTCTCTCTTGGCCCTCAGAAAATACCAACCATGCTGACTCTCTTGGCTCAGACTTCAAGACTCCAGAACTGTAAGAAAATCAATTTTTGTTGTTTAAGCTCTGAAATCTTGGGAAAGGCCAAAAGTAAACTGATGAATCAAAACTCACCACTCCAGATCTCAAGAGCCATTCTCCTTCTCAAGAAGTAGGAAGTGATTCCTGTACTGAATCAAGTTCACTAACAGACGAAGTAGACCAACGGAATTCTTGGTCATCCCTTACCCAGCCGAGTGGAAGCCCCCATCAGCCACCCAGCTGAGAGCCTCATGTGGTTTGACTGTAAATCCAAATTCTCAAGCATTGCTGCTACCCATAGGCAAGAAGTTACTGGGTGTATGAAAACCAGAAACAAAGACCACAAAATATGCAGAATTTCATTCACGCGATGGTGGAAGATTCCCCTGGGAGTAAGAGAGGGCAAGCCCTAGAGCATGAACGCTTTTCAAGAAGTGTCTGTGTCGTATTTACTAACCTTTTGGTGGGCAAAGCAGGCTTCGTGGCCAATCTGGAATCAAGGGGAGAGAGAGAAGCTTCCACCCCGTGATGGCGGGAGTGGTACGGAATGTGTGGGATTTGGGTTTTTGTTTTGTTTTGCAATAGAACACACTTATGGACTGTCATTGGACTGAACTGTAGCCCCCCCCCCCATCCATACACTGAAGCCCTAATTCCCCAGAATTAGGAATTGAAGTGGAGCCTTTGTGAGGTCATGAGCGTGGAGTGCCTGTAATGGGATAAGAGTCCTTAGAAGGGAGAGCCCAGAGAGCTTGTTTGCTCTCCGACAGCGAGGACAAAGCAAGAAGGTGACTCTCTGCACACCAGGAAGAGAGCCCAGCACAGCCCGGCCATGTTGGCTCCAGGCTCCAGAACTGTGAGAAAATGTCTGTTGGTTGAGCCACTCCATCTGTGGTATTTTGTCATGGTGGCCTGGGCCCACTAAGACACGTACTTACCTACTTGCGTTACTTGTAAACAATTATGGCTTTTCAGGAGGCCCAGCTGTGTAGCTGGGTCAGTTCAAGAAGCCATCAGAGAAGAGTTTAATCTGCTTCTGAGGCATAAAGTGGAGTTTGCCAGGTGGAGGAGAGGAGAGGAAGATTTCCAGGCAGAGGGAACAGCATATGCAGAGGCTTGAACGTATGAAAACCTGATTACGATCATTCTTGATCCTGGAGAAAATGAAAAACTTCAGAACCTTCTTTAAGAGATTAATTTTCAGGGCGCCTAGGTGGCTCAGTGGGCTAAAGCCTCTGCCTTCAGCTCAGGTCATGATCCCAGGGTCCTGGGATCGAGCCCCACATAGGGCTCTCTGCTCAGCGGGGAGCCTGCTTCCCTTCCGCTCTCTGCCTGCCTCTCTGCCTACTTGTGATCTCTCTCTGTCAAATAAATGAACAAAATCTTTAAAAAAAAGAGATTAATTTTCCACTGCTTTGGGGTGTTGTGTCTGAGATACTGGTTAGGTTTCTGTTTGGTGCCCACGACTTTGCTGGTAGAGTTGGAAATGGAAAACCCAAAGAGAATTTAATTTAAAAGGCCGTTTAAGAAAGAGAGTGAAAATGGAACCAATTTTCTTTCTGGGTCAGACACTGTCATTATAAAACATCCTTTTTATCGCTCTGAAACAACAGAATGAAGAATTCACTTCTCAAATCAAGAGCAAACTTCTGCCTCCCAGAGGTTTGGGCTTTGAGGGATGGATAGGGCCTTTCTCCGAGACTTCTGGGACCGATTTGGGAAGAAAACCAGCTTGTAACTCATGGAGATCTTTGGAAGGAGAGCTCTTTCCATAATTGGGGCCCCCAGGACCCTCGTCCTCTAGTGAACCGGGCATTAACAATGTCAGTGGGAAATGGTGTATGCTGTCTTGAGGCTTTTCCACTATTTTCAGTGGTCTTCATTTTCATTTATGAGTATCTTTCAAATCATTCGTGTCTTGCCTTTAATCGAGATGACTGGCATATCTCAATCTCCGGTGAACTTTGAGATGTCAGACATGAAACCAAAAACGTTCATTCTGTGGTAGTGAACCATTTTTATGGTTAGCTGACTTTTCCTCAGAGTGGCATATATGCTAACTGAAAAAAAAAAAAAAAACCACCACGAATGCAGATGTACTATTTAAATGAAAAGAATAACAATTAACTTTATTTTCAGAATATTACAGTGCCCTTTTGAGAACTTCGGTGAATCTCTAAGAGTAAGGAAAATAGAAATTGAGAGTCCAATCCCCAAAACATTGGAAATGCTATAATGTTTCAACCAAAGCTGCTCTTTGCTCTCCTGGGAGTGCCTGGTGGGGAGTGGGAGTGGTGGGTGAAATATTTACATGAAGACCTGTGCCTATTGGAGGGTCGTGTACAACACACCCAGACCACTACCCCTGTCTCACCGAATCTTTTTTCACTTAGTGGGAAAAATCTCTCCCCAGTGTTGTCCCTTTGGGTAGACAAGTTGGCTGGATGGGACCTATCTTTTTGCCAGCCCTTAGACTGGCATTTAGGCCTTAGACTCTGTTTTTTTTTTTTAATATTTTATTTATTTATTTGACAGAGATCACAAGTAGGCAGAGAGACAGGCAGAGAAAGAGGGGGAAGCAGGCTCCCCGCAGAGCGGAGCGCCCGATGTGGGGCTCGATCCCAGGACACTGAGATCATGACCTGAGCCGAAGACAGAGGCTTAACCAACTGAGCCACCCAGCAGCCCCTAGACTCTGTTTTGTAAATACTGCCAGATACCACCAGCTACTGCAAGTGTCAAATGGGGAAGAAATTGCATTTTCTCTCCATCTATACCCCCTCAAAATGGCAGGAGAAGGAGGTAGAAACGGGAGACCTATGACTTCTTTTGTATAGCTTAGGGCTTTTGACTTTTACCAGAGATATTTCCTTTAGCTTCTGAAATTTTTCAGTTATAAAATCTCAGGCTTTTTTTTTTTTATTGTAGCTAATCTGTGTATTTAAAATAGAAGAGGGAAAGGAGGAAGGAAAAAGGAATAAAAAGTGTTAAAATCCACAAGAAATTACCTTCTTCACAGTCCATTTTAAGGAGCAGTCATGAAGTTTGAGATTTTCCAAATGGACAGATCTGTTCCCACTCTACTTTCAAGAATTTATTTTTTAATATTTATTTATTTGACAGAGAGAGAGAGAGTGGGGACAGCAGCAGGCAGAAGGAAAAGCGGGCTCCCCACTGAGCTGGGATTCCGATGTGGGACTCGATCCCAGGACCCTGAGATCATGACCTGAGCCAAAGGCAGATGCTTAATAACTGAGCCACCCAGGCTCTGCTCCTTTCAGGACTTTAAATCAGAAGTTTGAAAGAAGAAAGAAGAATTGGAAGTTGATGCTGAAAGATCGAAAGGTGTTGCTTTTAGGCAGAGAGTTCTTTTTAAATTTTCGGAGGCAATTCCTTTCTTGAAAAATCAAACAGAAGCCGGGTGTGTCAGCCGAGGTTCTCTCCACTTCGCTGTGGTATAAACTGGACAGTCCCCGAGGAAGCTGCCCACTGGCCCTGTGGGAACAGTAGCCAGACACGCCCCCGGGCCCGGCACAGCTCTGTCCCTTACTTTGTCCCTTGCATCCTCCTAAAGGTGCTGCCCGACTTCTCCAGAAGGGTCTGACTCTGTCTTTCCTCTCTCGGAAGATAGGTGACACTCCAGCTTTTCCTCCAAGGAGTATCTCATTATCTGACTAAACAGGACGACCACCATTGGGCTTCCTGACTTAATCCCACAGAGTCCCCATCCCTCCATCTTCCTGCTTTTCTCCATTGTCATCGTATCTTTCCCTTGGGACGCCAGCACATTCCACCTGAGCCTTATTTCTTTCTGTTTGGAAAAACCCACATCATGTTTGTTTGTTGCGTCCTTCATTCCAGTCTCTCATCCCTTTTTTTCTCTGTTTGTGTTTCGGGGCGCTGGGTGGACCCGTCAGTCAAGTGTCCGACTCTTGGTTTCGGCTCAGGTCATGACCTTGAGGCTGTGGGATTGAGCCCTGTGTCAGGCTCTGCAGTCAGGGTGGAGTCTCCTTGAGATTCTCTCTCCCTCCCCCTCGGCCCCTCCCCGCTCGTGCTCTCTACTAAATAAATTTTAAAAACCTTAAACAAAAAA
>RCUC01160722.1:0-59142 GCA_003697995.1 Taxidea taxus jeffersonii | reverse complement strand
TTGTCTTTTTTTTTTTTTTTTTAAGATTTTATTTATTTTTTTGACAGACAGAGATCACACAAGTAGGCAGAGAGGCAGACAGAGAGGGGAGGGGAGAAGCAGGCTCCCTGCCGAGCGGAGAGCCCGATATGGGACTCGATCCCAGGACACTGGGATCATGACCCGAGCCGAAGGCAGCGGCTTAACCCACTGAGCCACCCAGGCGTCCCTCCTTGTCTTTTTTTAATTTGACTACCGAATTCAACTTCAACACTCCTCCAAAATCCTGCCAATGAATCCCTCACTTGAAGTGCCTGTGCTCCCACTAACGCCAGAGCAGTTAAAAAAAAAAAAAAAACGAAGAAGACTTTATTTATTTATTTGAAAGAGAGAGAGAGAGAACAAGCGGGAGTCCAAGCGGGCGCAGGGTTGTGGGGGGCGGGTGGAGACAAGCGGACTCCCTGCTCAGCACCGAGCCCAACGCGGGACTCAGTCCCACGACCTTGAGGTCACGGCCTGAGCCAAAATCAAGAGTTGGACGCCCAAGAGCCTGAGCCCTCAGGCGCCCCTGCTCACAGTCCTAACAGAAATTACTCTACAAGTATTTATTCTTCTCTCGCAAGTAAGTTCAACATTATATAAGGATTTTTTAAAAGTTTAACACATAATGGCCGTCCGGTGGCGGATGTGTATCTTCGCAAGCGAATGTCTACTGACTGACCAACTTTTATTGACACGCGATCCCACCGTCCGTGACCCAGACCAGTACCATCCTAGCATTCAGGACCCAGAGGTGAACAAAAGATGTGGACCCTGGCCTCAAATACACCATGTCAGTAAATAAAAACTCATTCTGTGTAATAGATACCATAATGAGCGTGCGCAAAGAGCTAGTGGTCCCCTAAAAAGAAGAGTCATGATTTCTGACTGAGGGCCTAGTGAAGATTTCACGGACACGGAAATCTTAGCTGGTTCCTGCCAGGCATTCTCAAGCCCAGGGGCAGGACTGTCCCTGGCATGAGTGTGACCTGTGAAGACAGGCAGACCTGACCAGGCTCACAAGCCACCCACAAGAGACGGGCCCGGCTCAGGTGAGCGAGAAGCCCCCTCGTTTCCAGAAGAGAGGCACGATCCCATCTGTGTTGCAGACAAGAATGTGCAGCTATCAGGGACAGACTGAAGGGGAAGAAGGCTTGTGGCTGAGAACCCCTGAGCTAAGGGGCCCCGCAGGTAGAGAGAATAGGACCTGGGGTGATGCAACCCGGGAACACAGATGACTCTAGAATATGCTGGAAAGGGACCAAACAGCGCCCTGTGGGATGTAGCCAGGAAGAAATACAGCTGAAGGGGGACACTGAGGGTTCTCACATAGGCGTCTCAGTGAGATATACTAGGAAGATGTATCTGGAGGGAGACACAAAGGTTGGTTTGATTTAGAACCTTCTAGGCTTGAAAATCCAGTGCATCTGCAAAGGGATTCGGCAGGTAGCTGGGATGCAGGACCGGTGCTCCAGGGAGAGACAGAGTCCAGAGATGCAGAACCCAGGAGAGGGCCTTGGACCTGGCCAAGGGACACCACACATGAAGACAGAGAGGCAGGCTGACCTTTCTTCTCAGACTTAGAAGGAACAGGAAGGCAGAAGGGAAGACAGCAGACAGGTACATCACCAAAGCGAAGAGAAGAGGCTTGAGAAGACGGCAAGGTACCCCCCAAACAGTGGCATGATGTGCTGTCTTCATTAAGCGGTAAACAACACGGACAACTTTTTGGAAAACGAGCCTCCGGATCAGAAGCCTGTTTGTGAGTCAGTAAGCAGATGCTAAAGGTTCAGGTCAGTGAGCATGAGACCATGAGGAAGAGAAGCAGAGCCCTGGGACATTCCAGGCAGGAAATAAAAGCCAAAACGGAGCACTGGAGGAGCAGGGTCATCAAGAGACCTACGGAAGGGGACCTGTCTGCTAGGGGTGGTAGGAGATCGAGCCGGACCCACTAAAGGACTACTGAAGAGCCTTAACAACCCAGCGGAGATGCTGGGACCCTCCCAGACCACTGCTACGCCCACGGGTCCCGTCTGCTCTCTATCAAAACCTGACCATGACCATCCCACATCATTCTGGAAGCTCCCTCCACACCAGCTCCCGCCCTAACCAGGGGCTGGGCATGAGGTCAGGAGGGCAGAATCCCCCTGAGGCTTTTCTATCAGCCCAGGCTGCAGGCGACCCCGCCTGCCCATTCTTCCGCTGACTTCGATGGCCCCACGTGCACAGCTGACCGTGCCCCCATTAATCCGGCAAACCGAAGGGGGACGTCAAAGACGCCTAGCAGCTTACCCCTGGGAAATTCTCATTAACCTGCCTATCAGGGTGGGAAGGAAGAGGTAAAAGACCCATACTTGCTCCCTGGTTAACAATTGTTCGAAGATGGTGATTCTCACACCTGCTGATTCCATCTTAAAAGAGCCTTTTGTGGCAAAAGAGAACACTGTTCACTTTTTTCTCCCCAGTTTTCTTCCTTCTCTTCTGTGGTGCAGGAAAGAACACCCCCCTTGCAGTTCATAGGTGGAACACTGGTCAGCTTCTTAATTTCGATGAAACACACATAGCAGTGGATTATACAGCGACTTACATAACGGAACCCGATGGACAGAAAGGGGTTTCACTCTTAAATAATTAGGGGGAAATCAGTTCTGCCTTCATTTTGGAATCTGGAAGCTTCTTCCTACTGTAGACAGGACCAAAAGGTTACTGTAAATTTGGAGAAATCTCTGCACACAGCTTGGAGAAATTTACACATTGGCTTTTTAAATGAAGGCACTTTTTACAGCATTAATTGGAGATTTCGAGCAGCAGGGGGTGAGATTTCATCTTTATTTTGTAAGGAAAAGTCTAACCGTTGTCAAATGGCCTGGGTAGAAGTGAATTATTTTGAGTTTTTTCTTCAAACTCTCAGAAATGGAGCTGTTACTTCCCGCCGTGTAATGGCCTTCTTTTGCCATGGAAATGTGGGATCAATCTAGCTTTAAACAGAAAGATTTTTCTAATGCGTTTTTGGTATTTTTCAAGCTGTGATACAGCTGATAGGACTTCTTATAAAATGTGAATTACAGGAAATTCATATTTATAAGCTCCTGCGAGTGATTTCAGAATGCTGACTTTTTAAACATCTGCTAATGAAGATTCCCAAGAGCATCTCTGCATCGGTGACACTCCCCACTCCCCACGTGGGCCCCTCCGTGTGGCCCGGGCACGGGGCCCACGCTGTGAGCTTCTGGTCGCTGTCCCTGAGCCGCAGTGGACGAGAAAGGGGCCTGGAACATGATCCTTGGGCGAGGTTCCCAGGGTTCACCTGCCAGGTATGGCAGCCACAGACCCCTCAAGAGCTTTACAGTTGTGTGTGGCTTTTCATTTTCCCTGGAACCTGGGAAATCACAACACCTCGAAGGAGACACATGGTGGGAACAGGCCAAAGCAGGTTGGCGTCCCCTGCTCGCCCCATCTTGGTTTCCGACCTTGGTGCTAACAGATTAAAACCACATGCGTTCATTATCTCACAGATCAGGAGGTCAGAATCTGAGATGCGTCTCACTGAGCTAGGACCTGGGTGTCAGCAGCACTGCTGCCATCCTTCCTGGAGGCTCAGGGGGAGAATCAGTCTTCTGGATGGCTCCAGCTTCCAGACATCACCTCCATGCCAGGCTTGTGGCCCCGCTCCATCCTCAAGGTCAGCAAAGGCCTACCGTTGAGTCCCTTACAATGTCGACTCCCCTGCTTTCTCTCCCACATCTGAAGAATCCCTACGACCCACCAACGGAATTCAGGACGACCCCTCTGTTTTAAGGCCATTTGTTCAGCATCCTTAATCCCCCCTTGCCTCACAACAGAATGCGTTCACGGATCCTGGGCATGCAGACATCCATGAGGACGCGGGGGCCATAATTCTGCCTACTGCATTCCTACTAAATCTTTTGGGAGACGGTTTTCAAGTCATTTTTACAGTAAATCAGCTAATGATAGAGCAAAGCTGGTTTCCTCACAACACTGACATTCTAATATGATTTTTTTTAAATAGTCAACACTCATGACCATGTCCTCAAACAACCAGTAAGTGAAGTGAATCGCTAAGTATCTCTCGGTTATATTATTTTATATGCCTGTCTACAGAACCAACCAACTGGAGAGGCGAGTCCCCGTGTCCACATTTAACAGCCACGGATCTGGGAGGGACCGCAGGAGAAATCAGGGGGTACCGAGTCCACACCCCACCGCTGGCTAGCTCCCAGTCACACCATTTTCCCTGCCCAACCCGGACAGCTGCCTGGACCACATTCCCCTCCTCCCTGGACCAGAAAAGGATTAGCATTTCTGATCTAACCTCTAAGTCCTAAAAGGAAATATCCCTTTTGAGATTTTTTAAAAATAGGAAGCCTTGTGAAATACTTCTTTTAACCTTTCATGAATTCAACAATTTTGATTAGGCACCCTGCCCTGGGTCAGACCTGATTCGAAGCACAAGGAATGCAGAGGGTGAACAGAAGCAGAAATCTTTGGCCTCCTGGAGCATGGAAGGAGGAGAGACAATGGAGAGAGAAACAAAAACACAACCAGGAAGGGTAGGACTCGTAGCTCATCATCCAAGAGCTATGAAGTCACTGCAAAAGGACACAATTTCAGCAGGCGACCAGAGTGGGCCTCCCCGAAAAAACTTACACTTTAATGAAGACCTGAGAAGCATGAGGAATGGGTATCTGAGGGGAAAATATCCCAGGCAGGGGGAATGGCTGGTGCAAAGGTCCTGAGGTGGGAGCATACAAAGAAAAAGTTACCAAGCATTAGGAGGGTATAGGTTTTTCACTACAGAAGCTTCCCCTAAATTTCATGTATAGGCAAAAAGACTAGATCAGAGCTTTTAGAAAAAAAAAAATTACCCTCTACAACCACCTTCACTGTTTTTGAATCTTAAGACTCTGTCCAGTTATTCTTTTCATCAACAGATACTCTGCACGGGCCATGCTCCAGGCCATGGGGTAGGGGCCAGCACTGGGGATCCCGGAAAAACGGGGACAAGTCACCACAGAGGAGCAAAGTGACACAGAAAGGGGGACCTTATGAGATACATGCTCTGCCTGACCTACAACTTGCTGTCGGTTCTGAGGATTCCAGACTCCCAAAGGGAACCTGGAGAACACGTACCCCCAGGGCACAGCTCCCTGTTTCCTTCCTGGCATCACTGTCCCCTGCCCTGCCCGATCTCTGCATCCATTTCCTGCTTTGTTGACTGTCTCCTTCACTAGAGTGGTCCCCCACTAAGAGCAAGCATCTCACCTAACTTGCTTACCCCCCACCCCTACGTTACCCCCCCAAGAGGGTGGCCCAGGGTCGCCTTCAGTATCATCATACGTGGGGTGTTCTTTCTGAGATACAGGCCAGGGGCCCAGTTGCAGAAGCAGGTCCCTGAAAAAGGAAAAGATACCAGGCCAGAGGCGGATTCTTTCTCTGCAAAAACGCTGCCATTTCTCCACGGGAGCAGGTTTACTTTTAAAAGAACATGCACCTGCTTCCTGAAACACGTCTTTCCACCCAGCTCAGACCTGGGTCTCGTTGGGGCGAGTGCCTCCCTTCTGCCACTACCTGGGGAAGCCTTCCTCTGAGCGGAGTGCTGGTCCCCACGCTCCGATGGAAAGCAACGGAGAGAGCTAGAGGGAAGTTATGGCAGGAGGCATTAAAAAGAAGGAAACAGAACTGTAATCATTTATGTGATGAAAAGCTTATTCTCGAGCTGCTGTGTACTCGCACAACGTGGTGGCAGTATTCCCATCACATTAATAATAATAATAAAAATGCCTTCACCTCCCATGACAAGAAGCTGCAAATCTAAATAATTTTATCTTCTCCTCTGACTATTTCCCAGGATACAACAGTGGCTCTCAGGCAGAGAGAAATTATTCACTGAGAACATTAAAATACCCCCTTTCAAAAATGACTCTGAGATAATATTTGTTATGTGACTTTGCTGATTATATAGACGTATGCATAGATAAAATTATAAGGTATATAATTATATACACACACTTGTATTAGCTTCTTTTACTTTAACGCTCCATTCTGTTGCTGGAACGGCTTAAGCCTAACACAGCAATTTCACCTGCGGTGGCGTATATCACAGATGGATGTCCCTGCCTCCTCTTACTGAAGTCTGAAGCATCAGTACTCAAGCATTGCATTTAAAAATGTATTCATACTGGGATGGGTTAAATGGGTGATGGGTATTAAGGAGGACACTGATTGTGATGAGCACTGGGTGTTGTATGTAAGTGATGAATCATTGAATTCTACAACTGAAATTAATATTACACTGTATATTACCTAAGTGGAATTTAAATAAAAACTAGAAACTAAAAAAAATGTGAAAAAAAAATGTATTCGTATGAAACGCCATACGATCAAAGCACCGCATCTCAATTAACCAGGCTCAGAAATATTTGAACTGTTCTCCCACAGCATAATGTTAACTCATCCCGTGTTCAATCCGCCCTGAGCCGCGCAAATGTTCGCCTCCCCTCCATGCAGGAGATTCCCTCGTTTGCGTGAACGCTCTTGTCACCGCGTCTCAAAACTCTGTGCCCTCTGCAGGTTCACGATGTCAGCTCTGACCGCACGCTCGGGCACTAACCAAACTCACCAACCCGAAAGTGCGAGCCAGAAACCCATCAAAATTCATGAGAGTATTATATTTTAGAGCCTCAGAGGACTGTCGAAAGCCAGCGGTTCAACCCTTTCATTTTCCGATGGAGAACAGAACTGTGGAGTAATTCGCCCAAGGCAGGACCAGACCACATTTCTCATTCACGCAGGCAATGCTCCTTTATTTGCAGTATGCTCTTTCCGGCTGATGGGCAGGGGGAGGCGGGAGGGGGAAGAGGAGTTGAACGTGAATTCTCAATTCAGTGTTGCTTTAGCAATCTCGATCCGTCTCCAGAGCTCAACAGAGCACCAAGCAGAGAGCCATTCCCCAGCAAGAGTTCCTAAAGGTGAATGAATGGATGGATGGGGTTCCTGACAAAGCGTGTTTGTTTCAGATTATCCTTCCTTCTGGCCGTGGGAAAACCTAGCAAACTTTCTGTCCTGTGTCTGCCTGGGGGCAATACGGGGACGGGCATTTCCAAACCGAGCCAGGAACAGCATCATGATCCCGGGCAGGACGCTGTGGTGTTTCCTGTGTTGAACCCCTTTTGGTTTCCTTCCCTAGATCGAATAATGTGTCTTCAGCAGACACAAACTCGGGCAGCGAGGTGTCTGATCTGAGGACAATGGCTCTCTGACTTCATCAGAAAGTTCTGATAAAAACCATCCACCACTCTTCCAAAAAGTTTGCACCGTTTCTACATGTAGACATGTGGTAATGTTCATTTCTGGACCTACCTCGTAGCCTCACAATTAGCTCAGCAGGAAGTCAAGGGGGGTTCTGCTTCCCAGACCTATGCCTGATTCCCTTCGGAACTCACTGGTGCTTTTCCCCTGGAGTCTCTGCCCATTTGTCACACGGCGGGGTCGTCTGCTTGCTTTTTGTTTGCATAAATAGCTATTTCGTAAAAACGCCTGACATTTATCCCCTGTGCCATTCTTTCTGATTCTCGACCAGTTGCTGGATTTACTGTCACCTGTTTCACATTTATGCTGCCTTGTCTCAGTGAGCCTATACAGCGCTTAGCGTGAGGAGACGCATCTTGCAGCATCACAGAGAGCACTCAGTAAGTCCGTGCTATTTCACCGCAGCCTTGACTGCCGGAGGCTACTGGAAAGGAGGAGCCATATAGAAAGAGCTCTCCACTCAAGCCATTTAACTGGAACGTCACTCTTTCCAGAACTGTCTCTGGGCATTTAAGAGAAGATGCGGCAATGGAAAAAGGTCCAAAATAAGTCCACTTCACGTGTCAGGAATGAGGAAATTTCTTTTTTTTTTTTTTTCCTTACCAGGTTGCTAGCTCAATAAATGAAGAAACTATCAGATAGTATTCACATTTCGACATACTAGTTAATGGATTCACTACTCCACCACAGAGCTTTGTGCCTACGATGGTAAAATTTGGACTGGGAAACAAAAAAGATTATGAGAATTTAAGTATGTTCATTTATCTGTTACTTTGCTCAACAAATATTAACTGAGTATCTATTAAAGACCAGATGAGGAGCTCCTGGGTGGCTCAGTGGGTTAAGCGTCTGCCTTCAGTTCAGGTCATGATCCCAGGGTCCCGGGATGGAGTCCCACTTTGGGCTCCCTGCTCAGCAGGAAGCCTGCTTCTCCCTCTGCCTCTGCCCCTCCCCCCAGTTGTGCTCCCTCTCACATGCGCTCTCTCTCTCTCTCTCTCTCTCTCTCCCTCTCTCTCTTAAATAAAATCTTTGGAGGGGGGGGAAGAACAGTTGAAATGCAGATAACACCAAAACAAGTAAGCCATGGAGCCTGACTTGCCTACCTCACTGTGTAGTGAGGTATAACCATAAAATGTGGCAAGAGTTCTATACAAGGTATACAGATGAACACCCATAAAGCAGACTGGGATGGGAGCAGGAGTCCCAGGAGAAGGTTGAGAAGGTTTAGGGAACATCTTAGGGAAGGAGCACACCTGAGCTGAATGGTAAAAACAAGCAAGCTTTGACAAAAAGAAGTTCAGGTCCAGTGAGTGGGGAGAATCTCAGACAAAGACCATAAAAACCAAGAGAGTGAATGGGGCCTGGAAGAAGTTACAAGCCATCGGATGTTGTGAAAGCCTCAGACCCAGCCTGGGGAGGAGATGATGCAGCCCAGGCCATGAACTCGCGTGCTCTGCTGAAGACCCCGGCTTTGTCATGCAGGTGACGAGGGAGCAGTGGGAGGGTTTCGGCATGGGAACCGCACACAGCCAAGCTGTGTTTCAGAGTGGGGACATGGGAAATGAGTGCGGAAGGCGGTGGGGAAACACCAGAACGAAGGATACCTGTTAGGAGGTGACTCCTGCTGGTGGAGAACAAAGCAGAAGTGGGAACAAGTGCTGTGGTGGAAGGATGAAAATCAGGGCATCTTCCCAACACAGAGTAAGGAAAATCAGCAGAACGCGGCCAGCAACTGGGAACAAAACTGTGCCGCGATTTAGGGCACAGGTGTACAAGTGATAGCACTGATCCAGATGAAAAGTTGTTGGTTTAGTTTCAGGAAATGTCTCTGAACTCTCCTTCCTCCCCCAAAGTGCTCACAATGTCGGGGTGTCAATTTGAAGGACAGGTGCTCTCCTTGGCCCCTATCTGTTTCAATGAACTTATCAGAGTACTTGGATACCATATAGATAGCCTACTGCCAAAGATCATATTATGGTAAGAGGAAAAAGGTGGTAGCAAATAAATAAAGGAATAACAAATTCAAGACCCAAAATGATCGGGACAAGCCAAGATAGATCAACAAAATTAAATCTGATAGGGAAACATGGGGAGTCCAGCATCATGGGATCAGAATATGTGACCTGACAGCTATTCATGTCAAGATAAATGGAAATTAAAGTAGCACTTAAACTTAATCTAACTTACACTGTGTCTGCAAACCTGGACTCCATAAAAATACGCAATGTGTTTTCTATCAATACACTTTTCAGGTTGAGGTGGGCCACCAAATCCTCAGAGTCCCCACCCAATGTTTCAGGGGCCACCACCATATATAAGGAGGGAAAACAGGCACAAGTGTCCAGAAAACTCCCCTTGACCAGAAAAAGATCCACTTTATATATTATACAAAGTGGACTTTGCGTAGTCTCCTTTAATGAAAGCATTCCCCTTCTAAAGCCACTGGTTATCATCCTAGGGCGTAATCATCCCATAGTAAACTCTGGGGCGTAATCATCCCATAGTGAATTCTGCACAAGTCAAATCACATCGTGGGTGTCTGCGCTTGGTTCCAGGCCTCGCATCTGAAGGTGGCCAGAGACACACCCAAAAGTTTATAGGGAGCATGTAAGCAGAAGGGGGGATCCAGAAATCCTCCTCACTGAGGAATGGCTGCAAGAATCAAGGATGTGTTTGCTGGAGAAAGGCCACGATGAAGGTCAACATCTATCTCCAAATACCTAAAAGGTTATCAAACAGAAGAAGCCCTCTGACGGGTCCTTTGGGAGGAATGGGACTGCAAGGGAGCAAAGTGCATCTGCTTTAACAGCTTTGTGTTGCAACTGTAGAGTAAAAGACTCCGGTCATCCAACGACATTCTGTGCTTCAGCTCCGCTACACGCTACTTTCCAAGTTTATTCATTTAGCAAGTATCAGGCATTCACGTCCAGACATGGGTATCTTCAAGTGTGAACAAGCACGGTCCCGACCCTCGAGGAGTCCCCAGCCCAGCGGAGGAGGCCAGCTGGTAAACAAATTATGACACTACGTGTATTAAGTATGACTGGGAGAAGGACAAGCTACAGCCCCCCTGAACAGTGAGGAGAGCACATGACCCAGTGACTCATGAGTCATTATTCCCCCGCCATGATACTCCCAAGGAGTAGACACATGACATGAAGCTGAGCCAATGAGAATCTTTCTCTGTGACTTCATTTTTCGATCTCAAGTTAAAAGGTAAAGCTCTCTTTGCTTTGATGTTTGTTCCTGGACAATCCAGGAGCTGTCCACAGCCATGTTTCCATCATGTGAAGGACATCTGTGTTCAAGAAGGAAAAATGCATGGGGCACCTGGGTGGCTCAGTGGGTTAAGCCTCTGCCTTTGGCTCAGGTCATGATCTCAGAGTCCTGGGATCAAGCCTCACTTCGGGCTCTCTGCTCAGCAGGGAGCCTGCTTCCCCCTCCCCTCTCTGCCTGCCTCTCTGTCTACTTGTGATCTCTCTGTCAAATAAATAAAATTAAAATCTTCAAAAAAAAAAGGAAGGAATAATGCAGTAAAGGGTAGGAAGACAGCCAAATGATGCAACAAGGAGGCTGGAACCAGGGGTATCCAGCCCCTGAGGTCCCTCATGTTGCCCTAGTATTGAAAATTCTTTTTTTTTCCCAGTTCTATTTGAACATTCTGTAATGAAATCACCTATTTCGATATTCAATGTTCACTTTCAACAAAAACATGCATACAGTGAAATGATTCTATAAAACTTAACAAAATTTATTTTATTTTACCAATCCAAGCTGGTGTGCGATGTACAAAAAATAGAAACAAAAGACATTGAGATTATGTGTTTCCATCTGTCCAACCAAGAACACCGTTGAGCACTAACAGTGTGACAGGGGATGGGTAGATGCTGGTGAGAGAAAAGAGCCAAGAGCTATGCAAAACAGCAAGTAGGGGTGTAGACAACAATAGAGGTGCACAGAGATTTGGATACAGATGGAATGTGGTTAAGATACATGTAAGGCCATGGAGCACCTGGGTGGCTCAGTCAGTTGAGCATCTAAATCTTGGTTTTGGCTCAGGTCATGATCTCAGGGTCCCGGGATCCAGTCCCATGTGGGGCTCTGAGCCCAAGCACAGAGTTGGCTTGTCCCTCTCCCTCCCCCTCTGCTTCTCCCTTCACTCATGCTCGCTCTCTCTCTCTCTCACAAAATCTTTTTTTAAAAAAATACACATAATAATCAAGCTTGACATTATTTGCAAGTTAAAAAGTCAAGGTATTTTAGAGCAAATGAACAGTGGCACGGACCAGTTAGAAAACCGCACACAGCTAGCCCGGGTTTTGACCATAATGCTAACTACCAGCTAAAAATCAGCCCTGGGGATAGTCGGAATGCTTCTTTCTTAACTCACCCTAAAAATTAATCATCATCCTTGAATCCTCTGTGGCTTTTAAGGGATACATCAGGAAGTAGAAAGAGGTTAGAGGTAGTAATAGAACATGGAGTGTGTATCAGTTTTTCTGATTACAGTCATTATGCAATTTACCCGCTACTAACTGAACTGCAAAGTTTTTTCCTCGGGGCTCTGGGGGCCAAATTTGAAAGTGGTGGACTTTTATGAAATTATTTAGTCAACAAGGTAAGAATAGGCCTATTCAGCCACACTGCCTGCCTAGCCATTTCCACAAGCTAATAAATCCCCAGAGCAGGCCTATGTAGTGAAAACTCATTAACGCTATTATTCTGATGATCCTTCTGGAATAAATGACTCACGGCCTAGGGAACCGGTCAATTTCAAAATCAAAGTGATCTGGAGAGGCCAGTCAGGGCTCCGCCGTCACACGCGGGCCGGATTGATAGGACACGGGTAATAGCATCAACTGCAGGCAGGAACAAGAGATAGCCCACATGAGGAAGTACCAGATAAAGCTGTGAAAACAAAGAATCAATCCCTTGTGCAGCTGAGAGTTTAAAATATTCATAAAGCTTCCACTGCCCCAAAGCAGCAGGGGCAAGCTTCATTTCAATTAGGAGAACGGGAAGGAAATTGAGTATTACAGCAAGATAATGGGCTCCTACGTGGGCACGACTGTTCCCGTAAAGTCAAACGTCTGCTCACCAAGCGTCTGACCACTATCAGGACAACCGGTAAGAATGGAAGCCGTTGGTAAAAATGCTTCCTTGGGCGAAATTGTGTTCTGCTGGTTGTGGGATCCAGGTACCTGTCAATTCCTCCAACAGAGTACAGGTAAAGCTTTACTGTTGGCTTATAAGACCCATGACCCTCAGCCAGCAAGGGCTGGAAACAGAGTTTAATGACCCATCATGGCTACGCATAGGGTGTGATCAACCAACAGACGCATTTAAAGGAGAAAAAGAAAGGCTCTTGGGCTTTACACCTTGTGACTTTCTTAGAGACCTTTCCAAACTATGACCAAGTGAAATAAGAAGATCCATGAGACCCAAACCGTTATAATGCTACAAGTTTCTACATGGAGCCTGCTGGAGGACAGCACAGTTTCTGTAAATGTATTTCATGTCTTCCTACCCTAAACCTTGACTCTGTCCGGAGAGCAGGTTTCATTTGTAGGTCACAATGAAAGATACAATCACCAGGGTGCCTGGGTGGCTCAGTTGGTTGGGTGGCAGACTCTTAATTTAGGCTCAGGTCATGATCTCAGCATCCTGACACTGAGCCCCCCAATCCGGCTCTGTGCTCACTGGGGCATCTGCTTGGCATTCTTCCCTTCCCCCTCGGCCCCACCCTGTCATGCTTGTACTCAATCTCTCCCTCTCTCTCTCTCTCTAAAATAAGGAAATAACTCTCAAAAAAGAAAAAAGTTACAATCACCAACTTCCCTTGTATTTATATGGGTAAGTTTCAAGGGAGAAGTGAAAAATTAAAAGATTTGGAGAAAAAAAATAAGCAGTGAACCATATTTTTAAATTACATATATTTCCTGGGATTTTGAAATAATTTCCCAAATATTCCCCAACTGCAAAATCTCTATAGCAAACAAACAAACAAACAAAAAACTGCTCCTCCATACTCATGAAAAGTTCACTAGGGAGAGTATTTAAATATTTTCTGGCAGTGTTTTTAAAGACCAACAAAGCACTCAGAAAGTAATCTCAAAAGGGTGTGTTTAAATTGGACACCCTCCCCAAAGTTCTTCAGACCTGCAATTGTTTACTTTATGTCTTCCTGTATTTTCAGGTCTTATTCCTAAAGGAGAGTAGGATATAAGAGTATGCTTCCTGTTTTACTAGCTGTACAAAGGGAGAATACAATTTCCTCAAACAGAAAGAACCCAAATAGCAAACTCCTAGTTTGTTATTATGTCTTCGCACCTTTAACCGCCACAGAATAAACTCCGGACTCCTTAGCCAGCTTCCCAGCGCCCTGTGAATTCTAGGCGTGGGCTGCCTTCCCAGCTCCGGGTCATTCCACCCCCTGGCGTCCCCTTTACTGGCCCGCACCTGGCCCCCCGTGGTCACCCCCCTTCAGAGCCTGGGCTCAGGCTGGTTTTCTGTCCAAAGCAGCTCTCCCTATTAGTCCACCTGGAGAAGGCTGACGACAGGCTCTGCTCCAGAGTCTCCCCCTACCTCTCGCCTTTCTCTCCCCCAGCCTCACTCGCCCCCAGGAAGAGTCTAGTCAGTGGCACAGCCCTGACACAGCCCAGAAACCACATCTGACTCCTCACAGGGGACCCTGAGCTCCTGGAAGACAAACGCAGCCTTTTGTCTGCCCCGCCTGGAGCCTGGAGGAGGTTGATCATGATGAATGAATGAATGAATGGATGGATGGATGAAAATGTTCTACGGAGAAGGCACTGGACCTTCCCAGTCAAGACAGCCTGGAAGTCTGTTCTCTAAGGAGACACCTCAGAGAATGTTTGCAATGAGAGAAAACAGAAGAGAAAAGTCACAAAGACACGGCCAGATTCGGAAACAAGCTAACCCTCTCAGCCGTCATAGAGAAGCAGTGGTGAGTAAGGCTGAAAGCCCAGCCCCCGCCCCCCAGCTCCCTATCTGGAAGAAAGGAGAAGGGCGGGCATCTCCCCCTGCAGGGCAGCCCAGCGCCAGGGACCAGCACCAGGCTGCACAGGAGGCCACACACCTCTGCAGAGTGAGACAGACGGCATCCAGTCCTCCCGTCCAGGCCCTTCCTCCAGCAGTGAGCCATGTGATCCTGGGCAACTTCCTGAGCCCACCTCTGTTTCCTCATCTGTAAGAGGAGACTAGTAAGAGCCCCAGCTCTCCAGGTCCCTGGGACGGGCTGTTGGGGGACTATAATTATTATCATCACTCTCCTTGTTCAGAGGATGACAAAAGCCCTCTTGGCTACTGCTTCCAGGGGCTGCAGATGACATGGGGTTAGGAGCTGGTGTGGAAGGAAGACCCAGGCTGGGGCCATGGCTCCCATGACCGATTCTGCATGCACTGGGGACCCCACGTGGCAGGGACCCTAACTTCTGAAGTGAGTCTGCTTCTGGCCTTTGGGGTCAGCTAAGCAGAGAGAGGCAGCCCAACAGCCACAGGGAGGGGCGGTGCGGGGGGCGAGGGCAGCGGGCAGGGAAGACAGGGCAGGAGAGAGAAGGACCACAGGAGTCTGTAGAGATAAGACCCAGGAGGTACTCCCCACCTGCTTCGTAACTTGGGATAATACTTAAGTTCCAGCCACAATGCCCGAGTTTCATGTCAGGATTCACCCGATGGTGAACATCCATGAAGTGGGCGGGATGGCCTCCTGGGAAAGGGAGCTCACCTCCCATCAGCAAGGACAGGAGCCTCCAATGGGAGTGGGAACTCACAGCCGAAGCCTCGGCTTCCGAAGCAGATCGCTGTCGTTAAGCACAACATTTGCAACCCAGAAAGTAAAATCCAAAGGGCTCCAGAAGGAATAGCTCTTGTCTTAGACAAGTGAGGAGAAGTCTTAACTTGGCAAATGGGAAAGAGTGAGTTTTGGAGTTCTGTTTTGTTTTGTTTTTTAACTAACTCACCTTTTCTGTGTCCACATGCGTGCCTTCTCATCTGCGTGGCGCGCGTATGATGAAGCGAACGGGAACTACCATGAAATCGGTCCCATTCTCTCACTGGTTTTCATTATAAAATCAGAAGAGTGTCCTCACAGAAAAAGATAACCCCAAAGGGGATGAGAACACCCAATAAAACAACGAGTCTTAATGTATGTAAAGAGTCAACAACTATTACATACTGAAGAATCCCAAGAAAACCACACGAAAAATCCCTTTCCAGCCAGTGCCCACTACCTGGAATTCCCAGAAAATTAGCCCGGCAAATTGCTCATAACTCTGGGAAGAGCCAAACAGTAAGGCACTATGATTCGTAACTTGGTGCAAAGGAGGTTACTGTGGTCTTGCTGCACGTAACTTTACTGGGGAGGAAGGAGATGGATCAGAGGCCCCAGTCACCCGAAGGTGAAGTACAGGGAGGATGGGGTGTGCTGAAGAAGGGGAACAGATCCTGGAAAGAGGAAGGAGAAAGCTCTGAACTTTCCAGATAAAACCCCTCAGTCACTCAGACATATGCTGGACCATCTCCCACTCAAATAAGGACTCGCTATGTCCAACAGGCTCACACGAAGAGAAACCAGTTTCAATGGGGACAGCTGGGAAGATGGGGACAGCAATGGGATTCAGAGCCAGAGTCACCTGTCTGGAAACTCAGCTATGTCCCTTAAGAGCTGTATGTTCGTGAACGTCTCTCCAGCTCAGTTTCCCCATCAGTAGGTTGGGGGCATTCAGTGAAAACATGTTGTTGACGGTACTTCGTATATATGATGGAACATTACTCAGCCATGAGAAAGGATGAATCTACCATTTACACTGACGTGGATGGAACTGGAGGAGATTGTGTCAAGTGCGATAAGTCAATCAGAGAAAGGCAACTGTCACATGATCTCACTCATATGTGGAACATAAGGAACAGTACAGAGGATCCCAGGGGAAGGAAAGAAAAACTGAATGGGAAGAGATCACGGAGTGGGGGGACAAACCATATGAGACTCTTGACTCTGGGAACAAACCGAGGATTACGGAAAGGGAGAGGGGTTAGGGGCGTGGGGTAACCGGGTGATGGGTATTAAGCAGGGCACATAATACGATGAGCACTGGGTGTTATACACAACCAATGAATCGTTGACCGTTATAACAAAAACTAATGAAGTACTATATGCCGGATACTTGGATTTAAATTTTTTTTAAAAAGTGCTTCATCAAATGCCAGCACTAAGTAGCTGTTCAAGAAACACAGCCATCCTTTGTCCCTCCAGACATGGGTGCGGTGTGGCTCCGGGGAACAGGGTCTCGGATTCAAACACCAAGCCCCTCACTCCCCAGATCTAGGGCTTCGTACACAAGTTACGTGCTCTGAACTCCTCCAAGACTCTGATTTCTCCTCTGTAGAACTGAGAAAGCAGCTGTCTCATGGCACCGTTATGAAAATTAAACTCTACAACATGCATAAATTAGTATAGTGCCCGGTACCTAGGAAGCCCTTAATCCATGGTAAGTGTTACTACCTTCAGGCACAACTTCCTAAAACCAGCTTAACTGGCACGAAAAGTGTGATTAAGCAAGAGTCACTGGGTGACCTGTGGAATATTAAGACACGGAGGGGTGAATTTTCATTTGTAGCTCTCCCATGCCATCCGTGGCAGAAACCCCTGTCAACCCAGTGTCAGACCCTCCACTCATGGATAACCACACCCCCCCGCCACATACACAGAAAGGTGGACCCGCCTCGCAGAAAAGACACAACAAATAAGAATCACGATAAACATGTTCAAAGTACGAACTTCTGCAGAAATGTTAAATTAAGACGGGAGTTCACCCGGGAATAACTCATCGGGTGTTTGAAAATAGAAAGCATCTGTGTTCACATTATGCCAATTCACCCAATGCCCTTCTTCCTTTAAACCTGCAAATGCCAATCACCAGCCTGCCGCGTAGTGACCAGCGCCAGTTTCTTGCTAGCATTAAATCATTTCAGGGATTTGTTCTTAGAAAGGTGTGAAAGGAAGTGACCAAAATCTCCAAGGTCCTTTCTACTTTGATTTTTGTTACTCTTCTTCAAGACATAAAACTCAGTCCTACAAGGAGCCATTCATTCTAAAGTGACTCGCTTAAGACTGGTGGGTGACCCCCTGCACAAAGGAATTAGCAGAGGGAAAGCCTCTGCTTTATGATTCTATTTAAAGGAAAGTTCATGGGAACTGACGGCTTTCAATGCCTCCATAATTAAAAATATACTACAATCAAAGCTCCGTGCAAATGTTGTTTGAGTTACTAAAACCTATCTAACTAGTAGAAATTGCTAAAATTCTACTTAAGGGATCTGAGAGTTTGAGTTTCATGTCGGAGGGCAATTCTTTATTCACTACGATACTTTTCCTTATTCAACTGAGAAATGTAATACAGCTTCTCTTCCACAATTTTCCAACAGTGAAGCCCAACTTCGCTCACAGCTATGCTGCTGAGACACACCGTAATCGGAGTCTTTCCTGGAGGAATAACTTTCAAGGTCCCGGGAGAAGGTGTGGATGGGCTTGTTGCAAAATGCCTGCATTTGAGGTTTCCATCACCATATCCCTGGTGTGTCTTTTATCCAAACCTAAATAAGCCCAACCAACAGTGTCAAATTAAAAATAAAACCAAAAATGTATAGGGCTGCAGACTGAAGACAGCCTTCATTGTCATTTAGTGATGACTCTGAAAACCACATTCCTCAGGAATATCATACCCCTTGTTCAGTATTGAATACCCCTTATTGAATGACTGATTCTAGCCCCTTCCCAATCCCATTCCCTTTCTCTATTTACACATTTAAGTTGCAATATTCTTGGAGTTTTAAATTTGAGAATGAAAGGTCTTCTTTTCTGTTTCATAATGGAATCACTGATTAGAGTCTAGCAGGATGAAATTTTATGGAGAGGGGCAAAAATAGCTTTCATTCTACCCTCTAAGGTGGAATGATGGGGGTGTGTGAATTAAACTGACAAAAGATTAACAGGAGGAAAAACACCATTCTACATGCACACAGGGGCTTCAGAGAAAAGAAATGAAAACACCAAAGAAGTGGTTAGGCATAGGGGCTTTTATACCATTTTAACAAAGAGTGATAATTTGTGAAGTGGGCAGACATAGGAAAAGTGGGGCAGGGGGGCAGTAAACTGTGGGAAGGTAAAAATATGGGGGAAATGAATGGAAGATACTTGTCATTTGAGGAAGGTTCATTGATGCAGTCTGAGGTCAGGGTCCTCTCTAGTGATTACGAGCTGTCCTCTCCCTGTAATGGGATAAAGAGACACTTCCACAAATGGAAATGTACACTCTGCTTTTGGGCAGAAAGGTAAAGGGCAATGAGTTTCTCTGGCATTTGCTGTTTCTCAATTGCCTTTAGCTCGAATAGTGGCATATTCTGAGGTGGGATATTCTGATCCTCTTCTCTCACCTTGAGAATGGCCACATGTAGCGATGAGAACAAAGACAGCAGCTGGCTTGTCTGTTAACCCCCAATGATGATGGTGGTCTGTGCTTGGAGCACAGTGTAATTTGAGAGGTCAAGTCCTTTGTGATTGGCTAGGTTTTCACCCCTGTCCTTGGGTAGCCTCCACTCCCACCCTCTTGACCTTACCTCCCTGATAATCTCTCACTCGAGGCAGTAAGAGGTAAGGGGTGAGTGGGGGAAGACCCTCCCGGCAGGTTGGAATTCATTAAGTCACAGGTGAGGGCAGACGGGTCACCAAAAGCAAAACAACCAAAATCAGATCATCAAGTCCAGGTTATGGGCCCAAAGGAGAGAACAGGGCCAAGAGTAAGCAGAGGGTGGTCTGAACCACAAGCCCTTGTCTGTTGCCAGTAATTATAAGGTACAACACCAGGGTGGCCCCTCTCTACTTAAAGCACAAGGGCCCAAAGGACCCTACAGAGGTCTCTAATTTTGCTTCCTCCTCAGGGCAATAAAAACCATGTCCTGATCATGAATATATTCTATGCATTCAATTTCTGAAAGCATATTGCACTTTCTAGTGCTGGAAGGCAAGAGCTATTGGTGGCACGACCTTAACATGCACACTTCGCATACACTAAATATGTAAAATATGTGAACAACTCTAAAAAAAACCAGACTGCATTAGAAGAACGGAAATAATACAAAGTAATCTGTAAAATGTCATTTCCCAACTTACATCCCGATCCTTACACCCATCCTATTAATTCGGTACTAAAGAAAAAAAAGGGGAGGGGGGGACTCAGAAAATATAAATCATACCCCTAAAGCACTAATACATCAGGCACCAAAATTACATAGCATGATGCCACATAATTACAGCACTTTTAAATAGCATTTGAGAGCGTGTCACAAGCAATGAAAAATGTGATTCATTTCTACTGACAAATATTCATTGCTCTGTGTTCAAAAATTTTGGAACCATTCCTGATATGCAGAGATGGTAACCTAAACGCCAGGAAAACAACTGCAGGGGAAGCCACATAGTTCTAATCATAAAAACTCCCATGGCAGAAGGAAAGGCAATTTCTCAAAGAGGACATCTCTTGTGAAAATTTGTAAATCATTGCTGTGATACGCAACGAGAGGCTTGAATGTGGAGTCGCTTCCAGCCGGCCTAAAGTGTTATTAATCTCTGATAGCACTGGCTAATTGGAATTTAGGATTTTGCCTTGTTTCCTCAGCAAACTGTCTTTATTATGGCAAAACTGGAACCTTCTGGATGGGAGGATACACGCAGAATAGATTCTTCCTTTAAAACAGAACCCCGAATGGTCACAAATGAAATTCACCGGTGGTTTAGGAGGGCTGTGCTTTTCCCTCATTGCTATTATTTATTACTATTACTTCTTCCCCTTATTACTTACAGCTACCATTCCGGCTAACTTGTTCCCCTCTGTTCCCCCAGAGATTGTGGAATGTGGCAGCAGTACTGGCTTACGTTGGCCTCCACAGCTCCTGGGGCTAACGCAAGGTCAGCACCGATCTCACGAGACTCTACTATCTTCAAGAGAAGTCCAGGTGAGGGCCTCCCAGCTGCCATCTTCGCCACCTCCCCATAGCTGTGTCAGCAGGCACACACTGCACTCTGAGGGCCAACCTAGGCCAGTCCTCCCTGCACGACACTGCTTCTGACTCCTTGCTCTTGGGTACCATCTTTGTGTCTAAATTCTGCTCTACATCCTTTCAACCTAACTCTGTCCCAATAGCACCTCTGGTCTCTTAAAAACCTAGGTCAGGTTTCCTGAATTATCATTAAACCCACCTTACCCCTTGCCCTAAGACTCCTTATTAATCTGTTACCATTTTGCTGTGCACATTATCATCTCAAATCAACTCATTTTTCTAGGGTCTTTCTAAACTCCTTCCAATTTCTTTCTGTCACAATGATCAGATCATTCTCCCTAAACACATGATGTTCCCCGTATCAGACCACTGCACACATGTCAGATCTCCAGGGCCATCTCTGCAAATCTGTAGGTTAATGCCTAAATGTATCGGCTGCATACTTAAGGCCCTTTGTGATCTGAGCTCAATCGACCTCTTTGGACCAGGTTACTGTAATTCTGTGAGCCGATATTGTCCCCTCTAACTAGTGTGATCTATGAAATACAAACACAGAGTAGTGAACTTTTCCTGCCTCCACATTTTCACTCGGGCAAATTCCCTGCAGTTCAATCCCCGTTTTCCCCATTTTTTGACGTCAGAACAAATTCCAGGCTCTCTATAAAGCCCTTCCAGCCCATCGTGACTGCCTTCTTCCTGCTAGCCTCACCTCACTTTTATTAAATACATCCTTGTACTTGTTGTATGTGGGGGTCCTGATGCCAGCCAGATCACAAGCCCTTGAGGGCACGGACTATGCCAAATATTTCTGAAATCCCATAACCTGTACTCTGGGAATGCCTGCCGACAGCTGTCTGACCAGCATCTTAAACATGCGGAAGGGGAAGGTACCACGCTGGCCTAAGGAACAAAGCCACAGAACCAAAGTGGTAAAGGGCAGTAACAGAAACAAGAATCTTCAGCAGAAGATAGGTCAGAGCCAAAAGGAACCATGTGAAAACATATGTGAATTCAAATATAGCTTGGCCAGAAGAGGAAGCCATGGTGAAAGCAAACAAGAGAGCAAAGGGATTTAAGGAGCAAAAAAGAGAAAAGCAGATGGTAGAGGGAGGAAGAGTCTGGAGCTATTCCAGAGCCAAAATGCAAAATTAAGAAACTTGACCTATCTGCACATACACACAGGACATGGCACTCAGCGATCATGGCATACAAGCATTTTTTAGTACCTCCATCCCTGTTAACAAATTTAAGCCCTGCAAAGCCACAAAGCATGTCTCAACGATTTAAAGAGGTTAATTTATTTAAGTGTGTTCTTTTTGAACACACTTTGAGCTCAAAATCAAAATAGAATAACTGGAAAAAAATCTTTTTAAAAAAGCAGTTTTGAAATTAAGTCATCCCACTTTAAATAACTCCATAGCAAAGACAAAATGACAATGGAAATTTGAAAACAACTGGTATAAATGATGAAAGTAAGACAAACCAAACACGTGTACTGCTAAAGCTATTAGGAGGACATTTATAGGTTCGCATGTATATACTAAAAAAAAGAAAGACTGAAAATCTACGTTCTAAATATCCTTCTCAAGAAGTTAGAAAGAGTAGCAAGCTATGTTCAAAGAAAGCCAAAGAGGGGAAATAATAAATACAAGGGCAGAAATTCAGTGAAAAATGAAACAAGTTCTACAGAAAGATCAACAAAGTCAAAATTAGTGATTTTGAAAGACCAACAAAATTGATGGACCAAAAACAAAAACAAAAAAACTGATGGACCACTAATTAGCAAGACTGATAATGAAAAATGAAAGGTACAATTACCAACATGGGGAAATGAAAAATGGTACATTAGTATAGACCCTTTAGACCTTTTTAAAGAGGATATAAGGAACAGCTTCGCACTAATGAATTTTAAATTTTAAGTGAACTTTTAAACATAACTTACCAAAACTGATGCTAGAAAAGATAAAAAACATAAATATCCCTATAGCCATGAAAGAAATCAAATCCGAAATTTAAAACCTTTACCTAAAGAAAACACCAGGTCTAAGTGACTGCAGCAGTGAGCTATCAGAAGGATAAAATATCTTGGCCAATTCGGACTTAATCCAATTTGGATTTGACCCAGAAATGCCAACTAAGTTTGATATCCAAAATTCAATGTAATTCACCGCACCATAAAGAACAAAGGTTGCGGGGGAGGGGACCTAGGTGGCTCATTGGGTTAAGCCTCTTGCCTTCAGTTCTGGTCATGATCTCAGGGTCCTGGGATCGAGCCTGGAGTCGGGCTCTCTGATCAGCGGGGAGCCTGCTTCCCCCTCCCTCTCTGCCTGCCTCTCTGCCTACTTGTGATCTCTGTGTGCCAAATAAATAAATAAAATCTTAAAAAAAAAAAAAAGAACAAAGGGGGAAATCATAAAAATCCTTTCAACAGAAACAGAAAAGTCATTTGATATGATTTAAAACCCATTCCAATTTTTAAAAAATCTTAGCAAACAAGAAAGGAAATTTCCCCTAATAAACAGAACCTCCTTAATCTGATCAAATGTACGAAAACTTAGAACAAACACCATTCTTTGTGGTGATTTACTGAAGACTTTCCTCTGGGGGTCAAGGAGGAGATACAGATGTCTGGTCTCACTGAGTCTATCAATTTTATAATAGAAATACTAAAAAAAAGGTAAGGAAAGGGCTGTAAGAGTGAGAAGGGTGTAAAGTACTTTTCTGAGGTCTGTGAGTTTTTCTGGCAAATTATCAAATGAGGGTGAAGCAAGTTTCAAATTCCCTGAGTTTGTAGCCAGGTGGGACAGAGGTGAGGTCAACTGACACTCGCAACTGCTTTCCCAACCGAGGACAGTCTTGTGGAGCAGAGCCCGTAAGCCCATGGAGTCCAATGCCGACTCTGGTAGGGGGTGTCAGACTTGGACTGGACAGTGGGACACCCAGGTGGTGTTGGAGAGACGGTGTTGGAAAAGACACCACGTGTTCAGTGTCAAGAAGAAAACATCCCACTGGCGATGTTCTAGTTCTCGATCCAGCTGTTGGTAACACAGGTCTGCTCAACTCATCAAGATTCACCCGGATCTGTGCTTGGGATCTGAGCACTCTTCTGGACATATACATGAATGAAGAGTTTTGGTTTTTGTTTTTTTTTTTTAATGTGCCAATGTCACACGCGCATGTGTGTGTGTGTGCATGTGTGTGTGCAGCCCCTTGGGCCCCCGCCCCCGCAGGCAGTTGGATGCCCAGGTAAAGAGAAGAATCTCCAAATATCAGGGTATTTCTGCGAGTTGAAGTCTCAGAGAACAGAGCCCAAGAAAAGAATAAATGACTAGAGCACAGTGTGTGGCCAGAGCCCGTGTGGGAACGGGAGAGGGATTCATGAGAGGCTGGACGTGTTGGCTTTGTACAGTTTTGTTTGCGGGGCGCGGCGGGGGGGCACGATTTAAGGTTATGCTCCATCATTTACCGTGAGAAATTAGACATGTAAATAATCTTTAGTCCAAAGTGGCTTTTAAATCCTCTAATAATGGAAAATCCGATAGCGTGTAGACAGCTGTACACAAAGAACCATTTCACATTATAAATTGAGGAAAATTCATCAACCCTGGTTTGAACAGCCTCCGGTTTTTCAGTGACATCTTTTTCAAACTGATATCTTAACAGCGTAGTGTACCAATCCAGGAGCCATTCAACCACGTGGTTGTTATTATTATTATTAAATTATAACAAGATACATTTTTCAGTTTTCCCCACACAGGGCCATATATAGCACCAGCACTAATATTGGTTTCTTAAGTCAAGTGAGCGGTCTTGTCTCTAACCTGTACTTCAGCTTGAATTTGAATAACATGCGTCTATTTCCCACGGCTATCCATCTACTTTGTCTCCTGGAGAGTGGCGGGGGCAGGCAGACCCTTCTCACCTCTGTGCCACTAGGAGATGTTTGAGCAGCAATCTCATTTCTTCAAGCTAATCTTGAAGAAGAAATATCATTAATAACTGCAATGCCCAAATTCAAATAAAAGCACAACCCCCCCCCCCCCAAAAAAAAATCATACAACGTTCAGGAAGTTCACGCTCTCATCGAAACTTACAGAGCTCACTGCGTGTCTGAAACCGAGCGGGATGGTGAGCTCGCCGGGATAGGTAAGGCGATCCATGAAGGGGATCCTGGCCCTCAAATTGTTCACAGACTGGATTTTAGAGAAGAGAGGTTAAGACGGGGATTCTCCGGGAGAACAAAGCTGATGGGAACTGGGAGGCGATTCTAGATACACACAAAGGGATGGGGAAAAGGCTCATGGAATCAAGAAAGTCTGAAAGGTTGTCTGTGCCCACCATGCATGCGGCAGGCTGGTGGAAGGTGAGGTTGGAAGAGAGGCCGGGAACGCGGTAAGCTCCTGAAGGGGTCTCATCGGAGCGTTTCTGTGTTTTGAGGGCACGGGGCCGGCAGGACCAGGAAGGGCTGTCAAGCAGGGAGCTCGGGGCCCTCTAGAAGGCTGCGGTGGTCTATGGAGAATAGCAGCTTCCATCAGGAATGGGGAGGAAGGCCGGCTTCGAGAGACTTTGAGAAGGCAGAATCCACGCCAGGGGGCCGTGACTGAGCGAGGAGCACGGAGAAATCCAGGCCGACTCCAGCGTTAACAGGATCACAATGATGGAAAGGGTAAGGTGAAGGGGACTGGAGAGGAGTGGGCAGTGTCGGGAGCGGACGCCACCTTGGACAAGTCTCCATGGTGAGCGCTCTGGGGCCCTCCTGGGCACCGCCCCGTCCCCACCCCAGCCGCGTCCTCAAACACACCCTTGGGGCTCAAGTCCCCCCATTCTGCGCCGGACCTATCGGGACCGCGAGTCTCCAACAGCTCCTCCAGCCGGGTTCCCCTCCCCGCCACGTGTGCGCCCAGCCTCCAAGGCTGCAAAAGCAGGTCTTAGACATGGTCGGTCACCCGGGACACGCTTCTGTCCCTCAGTCCCCGGGATAAACCCTTTCTCTTCAAACTGGACCCGTCAGCCTTTTCCTCTGGTGTTCGGGCTCCCTGGGCTCTCGGAGGCTGTTTTGTGCAGCCCTCCCTTCCGCGGGACAGGCAGGGACTGCCCGTGTCCTGAGTCGTCACTGCAGGCTGATAGAAACGGTCGCTCCCGCGGACCCCCGTCCACACACATGGGTTACCCCAGGGTTCCGGCTTGATGGAACCCTGAGCCAGCGACTCTGTGAGGAACATTAAAGACAAATAAAGACAATGCAGGGTCTGGACAGTATTTTGTGTAACACCTGCCGGTGGGGGGCTTGCGGGAAATCAAGGCAGACAGTTCCAGGGCTGCCGATCCTCGCACGATGCGGGTTTGGACGGCGCAGGCCCGCCGATGGGCAGACTTTTTCCCCGATAAATCCGATACGTAGTGCAACTGTATTTTCTCCTCCTTACGATTTTAATACCAGCTTCCTTTCTCGGGCTTACCTGGCTGTAGGAATGCAGAATATGACACCTCTACAAAATATACGCTCACTGACGACTCACGTTAGAGGTTTCCGGGCAACAGCAGGCTATTGGCAAAGTTCCACTCGGAACTTTGTACTCGGCCCCCGCCTTGCCAAGGGTCCACGGCAGTCAGAAATGGGGGCCTTCACCTAAGGACAGTGGTTCAGCCTGCAAGCAAGTTCCAGTGTCTGTTAACAGTGGCCTGTTAGTGGGGGACTTGTGAGAATGAAAAACTAAAGCCTCCTAGTCACCTTAAGGAAAAGTCCCAAATTCCAGTGTTTTGGGAGCAATGAGTGGCCTTTAGCGTAAACGATGATTTTAGCTGTCACTATTATGATTTTTAAGAAAAGTGCATGGGAGCGTTTGAGCTCATCAAGACAGGATATAAAAATAACATTGTGAGATTAAACCATTGAGGAAAAGCTCCCCCATCGTGGAACAAACAAACAAATTACAGCGATTCTCCACCGTCAATAAACAATTCCTGAGCAATCTTTCCCCTTCCCTGCTCTTATTAAATGCAATTACTATTCTAATTTGAAAGATTAATTAACATTTAACTACTACTCTGGGGGTGCCTGGGTGGCTCAGTGGGTTAAGCCTCTGTCTTCTGCTCAGGTCATGATCCCAGGGTCCTGGGATCGAGCCCCGCATCGGGCTCTCTGCTCGGCGGGGAGCCTGCTTCCCCACCCCCCTCTGCCTGCCTCCCTGCCTACTTGTGACCTCTCCCTCTCTGTCAAATAAATAAATAAAATCTTTAAAAAAAAAAAAACATTTAACTACTCTGGCTTTAAAATGCATTAGAGATTTAAATGCTGAACTCAGTCCTGGCTTTGCTATTCTCGCCCCCCTGCCCAGATTTGATGCCCAGAACTTCGTCTCTCAAATAAATATCACTTCCCAACCTTGGTAATCAGATTCAACCCCTCTGCCCTGTTCTCAAAGCCTCTCACACGGACTCCGTCCTAGCCGTGACTAGACACACTTCTGCATCTCCAACCCTATGTTAGTCCTCACGAGAAGAAAATCAACAAGGTTGACCCAGAAACTAACTGGCGTGAGAGACAATGAGTGCTGAATACCATATTTTTAGAGTTAAAAAAAAAAGTTTATTAGAAAATATGACATCTGCCCAGCTGATCTTTTCCTTCTGTTTCCTCCCACTCCTTCCTAATCCTGCTGACCTTCATCCATCAAACACTTCAGCTTTGGGCCTGGGACTACTGTGGCAACTGAGTCTGGGAGAGGAGGTGGGGGAGGGGAGCAAGCAATAAGGCAGCTCCCTGGGGCAGTGTGAGTGAATGATGGGGGCTCCCTGGCCCCCCAGTGCCAGGCTCCTTGATTCCAAGTATCCAAGGTCCTCATTTCTGGAGGAACATTTTGGAGATCAGCCCAAAGTAACTCATGGCTCCTTATACATACGCTGCAATTAACCAACAGCCTCTTTAGGCTATTTTCTCCTTCGTTTTCAGGAATGCTCCATCATTATTAAAACACTAAATAACCATAACCACACTTCTAAGTTATGACCTCAGGGTCAACCTGGGAATAAAGTCTATAGAGAAATTCGATTGTTCTTCCAAACTAATTTCTAAAAATTAAACAGGAAACCAGCCTCACAAATGAAAAACTGCCTCATCTCCATCCAGCTACCAGAGAAACTTTATTCCTTTGTGCCTTCCATCCCAGGCTTGCCGAGAAAATACAAATCCGTAAGGGGGGAGTATGTCCATCTAAATGTTACCGAGCACCAGACTAATTGGATCTGGAATTCTGTTTTCAAGAGCAAATCTCACCAAATTGAAAATGCAATAAATCTCACATGCTTAAGGCAGAAAGCACCAGGAAAAATACGGAGACCGTCTGTCAGGGATGGCTTGTTTCTGTCCTGGGTGGCTACTCTCCTTGTCACGCAGAGCAGTGACAGCCCACGGCACTCATGCCAGCATCAGACAGAACCAGTGAGCACTCTGGTCCCAGTGAGGGGTAAAGCGTGGCATCCTTCTTTTAATGAAAGAAGGACAGCCATCGTCCCCTTGTGCCCCTAACACGTCCTTGGGCTAGTCTGACATGGAGACCTTCCAGCTGGATCTTCCTGGTAGTTCTGCAGTGAGAGGGGAATAGCCATTCACATTCAGACTGCAGTGTGTTCACCTCCTACTAAAAACAATTTCAGGATTCTGAAGGATCATTTCTTTCATACCCCTCATTAAGTACAGTTTGAATCAATTTTCTTGCTGTTATTTTTCGGTGTTTAATTACTGTGCATAATCAGTCTGTCTCTGTTTTCGATCTGAGATGTCGACATGCTGTCCCTCCTCCGGGGGCTGTGCACACAGGTTAACAACACCGGGCGGGCTACAAGGTAGGGAAGACGTCAGTGACAGGCAGAGGGCTTAGCACCTTCTGTCTCACCTTCCGTCTCAGCTTCCTATAAAACAGACACAGCATCTCTCCCACACATCTGGGCTCTACACAACAACAAACTCTGATGAAGGCCACTGCGATCGTGGGAAAAACTCTAAACCTGAGGACAGCGGACCTTGGCTCACAGGCTGGGACACCTTGGCAATTAACCATCATTTGGTACATGACTTCTGGCACGCAGCAGACTGTGGGATACTGAGTCTTCCTATCAGTCTTCAGATATGTAGAATGGAAATTAGGACTTCCATCTACGAGCAACACCTACCCCGTGGTGTCTGCGCCCTAAGACGAGCAAGGTAGTTAGAGGTATAAGGACTACACAGATGCTTTTTCATGCCTACTTCTCCCTGCCCTCCTTCTGAACTTGCTCTAAGAGCCGGGGTTGCCCCTTCTCCTCAAGGTCTACAGGTACCCCCGGGGCTGCTTCTCCTGCACCTGACTTTGATGCTCACCTATCAGCTGATGGCCTCGGCAGTTACCTCTGCAAGACAATCTTTCCATTTCCAGCTGGTCCATGTACCCCTGCACTGGGTGCCGGACAGGTCCCTCTCTCCATGTGCACACCTGCCACCTCCTCCAGGGTCCCCCTCCCAAGAGTTACTGGCACAGCCATCTACCCAGGCCCCTTGCGTGCCTCCTACTCTCTCACGCCCTCCCACGTGACCTCAGCTCACAATCGTTCTGTCTCCTATGTATTTCTCAAACCCATCCTCTCTCCTCTATCCACTGTCAAAGTCTTCCAACTCCAACATCTTTCCTGTCCCGGTTCACAGCAGACCACCTCCGGGAAGTCCTCTCCTTGCCTCGCCCTCATCCTCTCCGCCCAGCCCGGAAATCTACTGCACTTCAAGTTCCTGCCTTTGCCTAAGGCCTTCCTCTGGCCACAGACCCTCATTCAGACTCAATGTGGACAGGCCAGAGCACCAGGGAGAACGATCCTCAACCAGCGAAGGGCAGGATTCGGCAGGCAGGTGTCTCACCGCTGCGCCGGACAGTCTGGAGGTATGCTCCACGTACTCTCTCCAAAGATTTCAGCAACAAGACTCCAGCTGTCTACAGAGGACCTGGATCTCCTCATGATACGCCATCCACAAGCTCTCGGCTCTTCTACGTCAGACCTGCCCATGCTTCTGGGATCACCTCCCAAATGAACTACTTGCACTCAAGTCCTTCTCCGAGATCCTCACCTATCGAGCGACGTTTTGGGGAAACCCACTCAGATAAGCAGGAGTGAGAATGGCATCAGATTTCTTAACAGCAACACTGAAGTAGTACACTCAGAATACTCAGTGACAAGTACTAACAACCAAGAATTCTAGGTCTGTCCAAACTAAACATTAAACACAAGAGCACGGTGAAGACGTTCTCAGACACGTGGGAAGGGAAGCAGCATAGAGTAAGAAATACATTTTGGCCTTGTCTGGGATTTCTGGTGCAGAGCTCCCAACATGCTTGTAATCTCCTTACGTGAGCAACGTGAGTACCTTTCAATATTTGGTCTTTTCTCCTCAAATAACTCCAGCTCCTAAAATAGTTCTAGAGCAGAGGTGAAAAAGTGTCTTGCTATTTATAACAAGCCCTTTCAACCGCGTTTGAGTTTAAGCGCATGAGGTGACTTCCAGGGAGCTCCCAAGGATGGGGGCTGGTTGCCGGGAGAGCCAAGCATCTGATTAGGGGGTGGCAAACTTCCTGTCCCATCGCCCTTCCCCAATCCTCCAGGGAGGGCTGAGGGGCTGGAATGGAGTTCATCACTCATGGCCATGATCTAATCAAGCATGCCTATGTCATGAAACCTCTATTTCAAAACCCTACACGAAGGGGTCTGGACAGCTCCAAGATTAGCTGAGGCACAGAGATGCAAGAAAGGCCCAGAAGCCACAGGTCCCCTCCCCTACTACTTAGCCCGCAAGTCTCTTCCATCTGCCTGCTCCTGACTTTTATTCCCCCAAAAAAATATTACCAGGGAGCTGGTAAGTCAGCTGTCTTCCTGAGTTCTGTGGGCTGTGCTAGCAAGCTGTCAGATCCATGGAGGGGTCCTGGGAACCCCCAATTAACAGCTGGCCAGTCAAACGTACAGGAAACAATCTGGACTCTTGGTCGGCATGGGATTTCCTCATTCTGACCCAGGATCCACCATCTCTGAGAGGGCACTACACCTCCTCTCCCACTGCCATGAACTCTCCTTAAAGCCCCTCATAGCCAGTAAGGGAATGAACACCATGAGGCAGGTGCCAACCCTGGGTGGCCTTGCCGCCCGCCCGAATTCTCGGATCTGTTGGAACCTAAGCGCCTTCAAAAGCATGCTGTCGATTTTCTTTGGCCGTCACTAATAAACGTGATTATTGGTCCCTCTGTGCACACACAGGCCGTTGTGAACTCACACTGGCACACTGCTCATCCGTGGGACGGCAGACGACGCTCCTGGGCTCTACGGCCCAGATGCGAGGTCCTGCGGGCCCCAGACAGGATCCCACAAGAGGCCAGAACGGCGGGTCCCAGCCTTGGCAGCTGGCAGCTCGTTTGGTCAAACACAAGCTTCCTCCCCCTGTAGCACTGGGGTTCCTTTATCAGTAAGATGGGGATGGTGCTAACAGTAATGCCACCTGAGTCCTAGGGCTACTCTGAGGACTAACGAGACCGTAAACCCACGGTGCTCAGTCCAGTCGGAGCTGCTTCTGCGAGAGGTGGCTCTGATCAGAAGCCCACGGAGAGGCGGTGTCTCGCTGAATCCTCATCAGAAATCCTCACATGCCTTGCAACCCCAAAAGGAAGGGGTGCTGTGTGGCTCCGCAGCCCAGGCCCCTCACGCTGGGCTCCGCACGACCGTCCTCCTGCCAACACGCTTCCGCCAGGGAGACCCAGAGTCCCAAGAAGCAAGGGACACTTGCACAGGAAGGGCTCTGTGGACGCCTGCAGCAAAGACAGTGGCTTTGCACTGCGTAACCCAGCATTTCCCGGGCTTGCATTTGAGCTTGGCACTCTTACTGCGAGAAACCCCTATTCAGAGCATGCAAAACTGCTGCCCCGCAGAACCCACTCTAGGAAGCCACTGTAGTTCCCTGGCTGCAAGCCTCTACCTGGGGGTCGCCCAGAAGCTCTGGATGAGGCCGAGGGGAGGGGTCCTGGGGCAGTGCAGAGTGCTGGGCAGCCTCTCCAAGGCCGCAGGAGCTGTCCTCAATGACCTGGGCAGAAGTCGCCTGTTTCTCACCGGGTAAGAAACCCTTTGTGTTGGCACCCTTCCCAGTAAGCACCACAAAGCCCGGGAGACAGCTGCTCCAGTCAGCCCGGAGGAGACAGATGTGTACTTTGAACTTGGGCAGGGGCAGAAGAGGCCTGTCAGCTTCGCAACCCGTGAAACATGCCTTTCAGTAAGGATGAAATTTTTTTTTAATTTTTTTTTTTAAGATTTTACTTATTTATTTGACAGAGAGAGAAAAAGAGAAAGAGAGAGCACGAGCAGGGTGGGGAGGGGCAGAGGGAGAGGGAGAGGGAGAAGCAAACTCCCCGCTGAGCAGAGAGCCCAACACCGGGCTCGATCCTGAAACCCCGGGATCATGACCTGAGCTGAAAGAAGAGGCTTAATTGAGCCCCCCGGGTGCCTCGTGGACGGCATCTTCAAGGGAATGCTACATTGCCTGACTTCAGAGATACAATTTGGTGTCATCATCCAGGAGTATAAAATAAGAATATATGGACAGCTTTAAACCTACAGACCTCAAACATACTTTGGAGGTATTTTCTCACTATTTTTACACCCCCATGGTGGCAACAGGCTACGTGGCGATTTGCAACACTGGTTATATCTTATTTTGAAAACAACAAGGGCTCCTGAGAAGAATAAAAATAGCATTTGTGCCTAAAACAGACCCCGGTGTACAGAGGTGACCCCATGTGCCATATGAGTGGGGAAAGCTCCCTGCCCTGCCTGTAGCACCAGGTAGTATTCAGACTAAGCACGTGCAAGCAGAAATGCTATTTGCCCCACGCACGGACAAAAGGGATACAGAGGCGGGCCAGCAAGAAGGAAAAACATGCCAGTGTCTAGCACATAAACACACTTCAGCATCTGCGAGTGGTAAATGGAGTCTGGCCATTGAAAAGGAGAAGGGGAGGGGGGGCGCCTGGGTGGCTCAGTGGGTTAAGTCGCTGCCTTCGGCTCAGGTCATGATCTCAGGGTCCTGGGATTGAGTCCCGCATCGGGATCTCTGCTTGGCAGGGAGCCTGCTTCCCTCTCTCTCTCTCTCTGCCTGCCTCTCTGCCTACTTGTGATCTCTCTCTGTCAAATAAATAAATAAAATCTTAAAAAAAAAGAAAAAGAAAAGGGAAAGGGAACTGCTTCTACCTTACTGAGGATTATTTCTTGGTCAAGGTATAATGCTGGCTCCCAGAAGAAACCAGGCTAGTGCTGAGCAGTTAGCACAAACGAGAGGGAACGGATGCGTCCCGCAGGTTACAAAACGTGCGGTACCCAGAAGCCACTCAGTCCGTGTTTACTGAAGACAGGAACCTGTCTTTGAAAGGGGGTGGGACTCCTAAGTCCATCAGGAGCAGGCAGATGGAAGAGACTTGCGGGGTAAGGGGAGGGGACCTGCGGCTTCTGGGCCTTTCTTGCATCTCTGTGCCTCAGCCAATCTTGGAGCTGTCCAGACCCCTTCGTGTAGGGTTGTGAAATAGAGGTTTCATGACATAGGCATGCTTGATTAGATCATGGCCATGAGTGATGAACTCCACTCCAGCCCCTCAGCCCTCCCTGGAGGATTGGGGAAGGGCGATGGGACAGGAAGTTTGCCACCCCCTAATCAGATGCTTGGCTCTCCCGGCAACCAGCCCCCATCCTTGGGAGCTCTCTGGAAGTCACCTCATGCGCTTAAACTCAAACACGGTTGAAAGGGCTTGTTATAAATAGCAAGACATTTTTTCACCTCTGCTCCGGAACTGGAGCTGGAGTTATTTGAGGAGAAAAGAACAAATATTGAAAGGTACTCACATTGCTCACGTAAGGAGATTACAAGCATGTTGGGAGCTCTGCACCAGAAATCCCAGACAAGGCCAACATGTATTTCTTACTCTATCGTGTAGAATGCCTGTTCTGTGCATTTCTATCACTCTCGGACTTGTAGTTAAATGTGACCCACATCCCACAGTCCACGCTGCCTCTGAGATAAGTCACTGTGGACGAGGAACGAAAAGCCCGTATGTCTCTGCCAAAAGGTGAGCGGGAGGCTGCAGACACCCACAAATCCGAAATCTTACCGTGGCGCCTTCCAATCGATGCCCTGCTTTGTGAACTCATCCTGGTGCCTTCTTAGAGACTTTCTTTCCGTCCCTGACCCCCCTCAGAGGGTGAGGCGTTGGGGAGCACATGTGGAATCGTGCCTCCTGTTCTACTCTCGGAGCCTCCTGTGCCTGAGCTGGTTCATCGACTGAACCCAAGCAGTTTCCGTGCCCCGTGATTGGACTGTGGGGACGCACGACAGCAACGCTCCAGGCCCAGAGCGGCGCAGCAAAGCACGGGCAGATCGTAGAAAATTCAGGCACAAGACCGCTCGAGGGCAGTCCCCCAGCACATATTCAGACATCCCCTCCCCGCACTGCACCTGCCCCATCATTCATCAGGAATCTGAACGAGGCGAGTTCCTTAGGAACTACTGCAGAACGATGCTGAGGATAAGCCAAGAACGGAGCCAAGTGAGATACAAGTCTGTGTGTGTGTGTGTGTGTGTGAGCACGCTCCCACGCACAGGGTCAAACATCCTTCAAAAAAAACAAGGCTTGTTTTTGCTTACTTTTTAAAACTCTGCTTTTAAAAAAAAAAAAAAGTTCATAATGATCCATGATCAATGATCACTGATCACTACCACGTAAGCCGCAGCAGACAGACCCGCCGACAGAAAGCAGCCTTTCCAGTCTTTCCAAGGTGCCCCAAATTCACTGTACTTCCTGTGTTCCAAGGGCTCTAAAGACGCTAATTTTTTTTCACCTGGAAAATAGTTTAAATATCAATGGATGCAATCAATCCCAAAATGCTACCTCAAGACAATCACCGTAACTGCCTTGCTGGTTGGCAGAAAGGGTACCTCAAGGCATTACAAATCAAGCGGAGAGTGTACGGAAAGCAGGCTGGCCAGTTAAGCCGGTATTTAAATGGAGCACTAAAAATGCATTTCACACCCAACTTCATCAATCACCAATCTTACCTTGCATCTTCGCTACCAAAAGAAAATGGGATTTGTTTTCCTGAAGAAATATGTCACAGCTTTGCCTGAATTATTAAGCCTTACTATTACAGAAAGAAACAGAGGCGGAAAGGAAAAAAAAAAAAAAGAAGAAGAAGAAGAAGAAGAAAGAAAAGCAAAAGAAAAAAAATAAAATTAGAGCCAGGTTGCCCTCTACAGACAGACACTAGCACTGCTAGACGCCCAAACATGAGTAAATAGCAACATTAACTAAAGACAACTGGTGTGACTAGCCTTCATTATAATACAAATCAAGACATCCTAAAAGAGTCTCTTTCTTCTCATCAACATGAGAACAGTATATAGGTAACAAACACTGGGCCAAAAATTTGCACAATTTAACATACATTTTGAAACCATGTAGATATTCAAACTCTAAAATTTAACGCTTTGAAAGAAAATTAAATCAACCTCTTAATTCCAAATGTGAAATTTGGGCAATTAGAAAAAACCATATTTCATCTCAGACATCAAATTCCTGCATTTTTTATTCGATTATTTGTATATATTACAAAACGATCACCACTTTTGGTCTAGTTAACATCTCTTACCATACGGACTTTTCACACGTACACTCTTAGCAAATTTCAAATGTACAATATGGAACTAAATTCTTGCATTTTTTTACTCATTATCTTGACTCAGCACACACCTTTCCTTTCATTCTGCTTACAGTCCTATTGCTTTTACTTTTCTAGACACCAAGAGCACTCCTGAGATAGGACTCGCCAAAAGCACACACTTAGTTCTAATGACTAGAATAGAGGACATTAAAGTAAAAAACAATTGCAAGAATAAATGAATAGGAAGCTGAATTAAAGAGTGCAAAAAAGAGCTCTGATACGATAACCTGGAAAATTTCTATAGCCAAAGACATCTGGATGGAGATCTGATAAGGGGAAACAGCTGAGGTGGACTTAACCTAATATCCTTAAATTTATCAAGTGACAATTTGGTCTACTAAGCTGTACAAAATCTTTTTTTTCCATTTTCCCTGTGGGGGGGGGGGATGTTTTTAGAAGCCAAGATTCATTTTCCAAGTTATATGTTCTTTCTATCAAGAGGAAAAGATGCAAAATGCTTCATCTCAACTCTTACATACATTTCTGGATCATGTAAGTTTCTTATTGGGGGAGAAAAAAATCCACTCCCTCAAACTGCCACTTGAAAGATACCAGCAGGGGACGCCTGGGTGGCTCAGTCAGTTAAGCATCTGCCTTGGGCTCAGGTCATGATCTCAGGGTCCCAGGATCAAGTCTCGCTTTGGGCTCCTTGCTCAGTGGGGAGTCTGCTTCTCCCTCTCACTCTGCTCCTCACCCCCACTTGTGTGCACGCTCCCTCTCTCTCTGTCTGACAAATAAATAAATCTTTTAAACAATAATAAAAGACACCAAAGAGGTCCGGCAGTTAGAAGCCTACATTCCACTCATTCCAAAAAGACACTGGAAAACAGACACTTAAAATAGGCGATTATCTAAAATAACTGCCAGGCTCTCCACAGACAAGGGAAGAACAGCGATGGCCTGCCACCTTTTCTGAGCACTTTAAAAACATGTTTCTTGTTATTTCCATCCCCATGGGTACCATTGTTGAAAAGTGAGAATATCTATGAAAGCAAAAATACTGATCATTTGGCTTTTCAGTAAAGGCTCCTCTCCAGTGCGAGAGGAAACTGTGGACGTAACTTCATTCAGCATAATTTCTGCAAATAAGAATGAAAGGTCGGTCCCCTTTCTTCTGAGAAGCAACTACTGAAACTCAAGACTTTAAAATATACATATTAGAAGGAGGAATGGGGATTTTTCACAGGCTGAGATGAGCCTCACATAAAATAACTCACATTTTACAAAAGACTTTAAAGAAAAATGTTTGTGAAAAGATTCAAAGTATTACAGAGACCTATTTCGTGCCTTCCAGCATTCGTTTGCCAATATTTATTAAGTGTCTCGTATTTATCAGACCCGTGTCAGTGGTTGCAAATAAAAAATACAACAACATTATATGTTTAAATAAAAAAGCTTAAATAATAAATAAATAAATAAATAAAATTGTTAAAAAAAAAAACAAACACAACAACTAGTAAGACCCATCCCAGGGCCTTGGGGGCTTCACAACCTGGTACATTGATTAAAATAAAGCCTCTATGGGTTTAAATCCTCAAGGTATGGCATATGCTTCCAGGCTAGCTTTGCTCCCTTGGCACCTACCATAAAATATGCATTCAATAAACATTCGTTGCCCACAGTTGACCCTGGCCTCCCCTTTTCATAGTCATCTGCGAGGGATTCTACAGACTTAACGATAAGCAAATTTATAAGCTAAATCTCAGTATGAACCCACGTTTTGCAGAGAACTGATGGGGCCCCCAAAAGTGGCTTACCCAAGGTCCTTCGCAGAACTGTACCAGGACCCCCCATTTCAGCTGGGCTCCCTCACGGGAACGATGTAAAGCCCCCTGCATTCTATCTCCTCTTTGTAACTTGTTCATCACGCAGGCTGTTCCTCTCGATCTCGCACAGCTTTCCCACGACTCCTTTGTCACCTGCCACATCCTCTGAACTCGCACAAGTTCAGGTGTCCCCTTTGTTGTGAGGCCCATGGTACCAGTCATTCTAACGTGACTCTTCACATCAAATTTGCAAGAAACTGAAGCTCCCAAGTGGAAGACAGAGAACTGGCCATGAATCCGAAATGACAGGCCACCCATCCACCTCCCTCCTGCCCAGCATGTCCCCCAACAGATGTATGAGGGGATCCCGGGGCGAAGGAGAATCAGTCCCTCCATGGGGCTGTGGCACCCCTCCACCCCTGTGGGCTCGCTGCACAGACACCACACTTGAAATGAAACCAGAAAGAGCCTGTCTTCCCAAAAGTTCCCATGAGAGTCTTCCCACGAAATTTCACAATTCTGACTGCAAAAATCTCACACTGATGAAAATGTTTAAAAACTTATTTTACGGCATCTCTTACCTGGACAGAATTAATTTGGGGACACGTTATCATCCTACTGGTAAAGTTTCCTGGATGTGCTGTATTTTCTTGGATATTGGTAAAATGAGGAAAACATCTTTTTTGGAGAAAGGGATATGCAACTAAAAGTAACTTGTGGACAAGGGTTGTAGATACATAAGTAGGAGAGACCAATGTCAATAGAGTTAGTAAACACGTTAATCAGGCTCTTTCAATAGAAGAAAAGGTTGACAAGATTTACCTTTTTTATATGAGACCACCACAAGAAATATTTTACCTCAAAACATGTGTTCTTGTACACAACCTCTAATTATAAACAGAAATTTTACAGGAAAAACTGAAGAGTCTTTCCTACTCAAAGTCTCCTTTGAAAACTCCTAGAGGATGTTAAGGAGTATCTTCCGTGGGTCCAGAGAAACAAACAGATCTATTTAAGAGTTAAATTCATATCACAGCCTTAAGATGATAATCCATAAAAATATGATAGTAACGAGGACAAACTTACCACCGTTTGGACTTATTTGTGGCGACTTCTTTAACTTTACATTTTGTTTCCCTTTCTTGGGTTTTTCCAAATTCACCTCCTCTTTTTTCCCCTTCCTCTTTGGGGGCTGAGGGGACGTGTGGTCACTGGATCCAACCGTTGACTTGGATTGACGATCATTTCCCTGAGAAGCAGAAGACCAGACACTTAACCATGGGCCAGTGAAATCCCAAAGTGACTCCTCGTTGATGTACGTCATTAACCGGTGGTCAGTGGGGCAGAAGGGGTGATGGATGTATTCTGCGGATTCCCCAATCTCCGTTTTAGTGTGTACATTAACTTTTCCTGGTGCCAGGAGAAGGGCCTGGCTGAGGCATGAGAATAAAAATAGCTGAGAAGTACTGAATACTTAACCAGGACCAGACACTCTACAAAATCATTCTAATCCTCACAACCGTGAGACGGGCACTTCGCCCACCACAGAGAGGAAGACACGAGGCTTAGAGGTGGGGTCTTGCCCAAGGCCATGGGGCCAGCAAGGCCACTGCCTTAACCATTCTCTCCCTCCTGCGACTTCCAGAAAAATCTACCCGACAAGGAAGGGTGATGACAGCCCTCAATTGGAAACTTAATCTAGACACACCTTCTTAACTAGTGGACTCCGAATATGCAGCTGTCATCCTACAAGGAGACACAGGCTGTCCTTGTAGACATCCTCAAATACGGACTCATCGGTTGCTGATTCCATGCTCCCTGTGAATCACAAATCCGGAGCCACAGAGAGGCGAGCAGCTCAAGACCTCCCTCCCGCAGGGCGACCACCCATGGGCATACGTTCAGTGGTTGCCTGCAGCCTCCACATGCCTCTGGAAATGAAGACCTTGCCTCTGCAAAGGAGGCTCTTCAGCACAATGGTGAGGTTGCGTTTCCCTGCCCCAGCTACAGCTCCCGGGGGGCCATGTCACAGCCATCACAGCAGTGGCCACTGTGAGCACCCGAAGAACAGGTGTGCTCAGGCTCTGTCACAGCTTTGCCATTGCTACAGCAAGAACCTCCCTCCCCGCTGGACAACCTGGTTCTCAGATGCTCAGGTGCTAAGCCCACTGGAGTGTCTCATGTGTATAAGGCGCAAGGCTGCAGGACATAGAAAGAAGGCAAGTTCTGGAGACCGAAATTCAGGGCTCAGAGCCACTACGCTGCCACTAACCACCTATGGGACCTCCGACTAACTAAATCCTGCCGCCTTTGACCATTTCCTTCCCAGGTGAGTGGGGCTGACATACCCACCTTTAGGCCTCTCGTGAGGAGGAAATGGTAACATTTATAAAATAACCCATACAGCGCCTGTCAGGCAGTATATGCTCCAAGAATAGCAGAGTGCTTTCTCCAAGAGAAGAGTGACTATCTCTTTCCTAAAAAATCATATGCAACTCACCATATTGGGTAAGATCTTTACGCAACATCTGTACTGTGCTAGAATCTGAAAATAAATGTAGTAATATCAAATAAACAAATCTGCCGAGAAACCTATTATAACTGCTCATTTTAAACATTTATATATTCAGTCATCCAGAAGCATTTAAATGGTTTTAGCCATCACCCAATTAAGAATAGAAAAATTCACAGCCTTACAAATGAAGTTATTTATGCTATTTGTCGGAGCCTACAAGAAAATGAATTATGCATACATTTATTAGCAGTATGAAAACTTGTCCAAATCTATAACATTCCTTTGCATAATTTAATTTCCCATTCCAACTGCAATTTAAACATACGCTTCCATTTAACTATTGCATTAACTGCAACCAGAGTTGTTGCTTATTTTCTTGCCTTTCTCGCGAGGCCGTGGACTGCCTGGCAGAAGAAACAGATCCCGGGATTCTAGTGGGGCGTCCACATCCATCCTCCAGGTCTCCTGTTCCGGTCTGTTTTCCATCATGTCTATTCGTCCCACAATTCTGAAACTTCGGAAGCCTTGGATGAGCACAGTCACCCTTCCAGCAGGCCTACCAGAAGGTTCAGAGATGCTGCGGAACTTTCGAGAACTAAAATGAAGCTCAGTGAGGGAGAGCCTAAGGTTCTGGGCAGAATGGTCCTTCACAGCTCTCTGGGAAAAGGCATTTTCACAAACGTATGACAAGGAAGAAGCAGAATTGTGCCCAGGATTCATACAACCTGAAAAGTCACCTCTCAGGGGTGCCTGGGTGGCTCAGCGGGTTAAAGCCTCTGCCTTCAGCTCAGGTCATGATCCCAGGGTCCTGGGATCGAGCCCCGCATCGGGCTCTCTGCTCGACAGGGAGCCTGCTTCCCTCTCTCTCTCTCTCTGCCTGCCTCTCTGCCTGCTTGTGATCTCTGTCAAATAAATAAATAAAATCTTTAAAAAAGAAAAAAGTCAGCCCTCACGGACTATGCAGGAAGTTCTGATTTGCTCTGTTTCTGGTAAGGACACTCAAAAGGGCTTATTTTGGAGCACTGAGAAAGCGGGGTGGATTCCAGTAATGCTACAGGCATGGCTCTGGTAAAGGACCCCCACGCACGGAGTTACTGAATCCTGACTGATCGCAGGGTGCTCTGTGAGGCCGGCATTAAGCTGAAAGAAGGTGAGGAATCTGATTTGTAACTAGGAGACTGAAACCATGTAAATGCCTGTGTTTTTTAACAAAGACCAAAATGTTGATGCATCTAAAGTGTCAACAATGTGAAATAAATATGTAAAAATGATACAAAAAGATACACGTTATATAAGTTATAGTCATATTTATTTACATAGTTCATTATGTTATATATATATATATATTTATATTTATTCATAGTTAATTATATAAATTATAGCTGGTCTACAAATAAATTAGGGAGGGTGGGGGGACAAAGGAATGGAGAGGGGGATTTTCCTTCCTTTTTTGAGACTTCCACATGGGACTTATAACCTGGATCCACAAGGCAGAGTTGTGGCTACTTTGGGGGTATAGGAAATAAAGGAGCTCTGCCTTTCTCGTACAGCCTTGCCAGGTGATAAAACAGTACTAACGAGTACTTCTCACGTGCTAAATACCGTTTAACACAAATACAGCATTACTGTCCCCATTTTACAGGTACAGGGGGATTCACTTTCTCAAGGTCACCCAGGTCACTGCAAATATTCACTCTATGGCGTGATTCCCTGAGAAGGCCACCGGGAGGTGACAAACCGTGGCTTTACGCCAAAGCGCAATCACTCAAGCAGCAGCCCGATTGTGGGGCGCGTCCTGCGAGAAAACCGGACCCCGGGTGCGGCGCGGCCTGGACGGCTGCCCCGCTTCCCGCCCCACACAGAGCAGCGCACGGGGGGCACTGTCAATCCTCCGGCTCAAATCAACAAAAAACTGAAAGGAGCCCTTCAACCCCTCCTACTTTATTAAAACTGGGGTTGTTTTTTTTTAAGAGCTCCCTGGGCTCTTTCCAACCCAAGCCTGTCAACTCAGGTGTCTTTCGTGACCACAGGAAATGCGTTCCCAGCCCCGCGGACACCTGCCAAAGGCCCAGGGCCGGAAAGCATCAGGTTTAAGAGGATGTTGTGAGGGTTTTGCTCACCGAGGAGCCCCCGCCTCGGAGATGCACCCAGAAGGGAGACTCCTGACCAGGAAGCTGGCCCCAAACTCAGGCTGGCATTTCTCTCACTGACGTCTCTGGTGATAGCTCGTGTGCAAAAAGCCCTTTTATCCACACTGGACTCAATTTCCCAAAAGGCAAAATGGAACTTCGGGAGCATCTGGAATTTTCTCGCTTCACAGTGACTCTGTGCTACGTGGAGAGCCGTGCTGTGTGTTTTTACCAGAAATGCAGCGATGACAACATTTGAATCTGTGAACTACGGATCACAGGATTCACCAGCCACATGGCAAGAGCCAAGAACTCGGGCTTTACTTCCAACGGTCCCTGGGTTTACACATCTTCCGCGAGGGGGCGCCCTGATCCCGCACCGTGTGCCCGGGGAAGCCTCCGGATGGAGGGGGTGGTTTTCACACGGCATAGACTTAAACACCATCCACTTCTATCCTCCTTTTGTTTTCAAGGCTGGAACTCCAAGCTAAAATTACTCTCCGTTTGCTCCTGTCTGTGGTTCCCCCAGCACTAGGAGTCTGGGTAGGGAACGGCTTTCTGGGGCCGTCCTGCTCCGCACAGGGCCGATCCCGGGCTGCTCCACCAGGGTCTGCCTGAGCCGGGAAGCCCCCGCACCACCCTCACTCCCTACCACGGGGTGGGTGCTGCCGGCCCACCAGCAGGGCCCCTGCGCACACTCTGGTAGCTTCCCCTTCTTTGCCCACTGAGTTCTCTCAGGCTCCCACCCACACTCCCCTTCCTTAGGCAACACAGCCATTCCTAGAAAGCTTTGCCAGAAATGAATTCCTAAAAATCCGGTTCTGCATCCCCTCTGACTTGTATCAGCAGTTAGCGGTGCCTTTCCTGCTAACTCGCGGGCGGCCCCCACCATCCCGAGCGAGGTCTCCCCCGGCCCCCTCATGCACACCCCCACTGGGTGCCAAGCAGTGAGCGATCCTAAAAACATGTATGTTCTCCAGGGACCCAATTAATTAAAGGACAGGAGTAAAACGATCCTGTTTAAAAAAAAAAAAAAACCCAGGTCTGTGACTTTGGAATGGCCGACGGCAACGGTCCCTCCGTGGGGCTCACCGGCCGGCTTTCACCCGCCGCCGCACCAGGTTCATGAGCGCCTGCGTGTGCCAGGCGCCTCTGCCCCTCTGCTCGGTTACAGCCTTCTAGAAGAGGCCTGCCCCGAGCACCCAGAGGACACCGCCCTCCCTCTGCCTCTTCCCTCACCCGGATGTGTTCGGGCTCACCCCCAGTCAGTACTAAACATATTGGGTGCTTGTCTTTCTCCTGCTCTAGAAGGTACGATCCATCCTCTGTTTTCTCTGGATTCGCGGGCTCCCTCTCCCCACAAGTGCTCCAACAGTGCCCAGGACATAATGTGCACCCGGCAAATGCCTGCTGGGTGAATGCGCCCAGCAGAGACAACGGTGCCAAGATCTTCTAGAACAAATTGTCACAGATGTCCGTCTCGCCTGTTGCCCCGTCCAGGTCACCTGCGTCACAGGCCTGGGTCCAGCTGCCCCCTGCCTCCGGCTTCGGTTCTCCCGTGACCCACTGCCCTGCAGACACCACAGCCGGAGTGAGCTCAGACATGGAAGTCCGACAACATCCCCCTCTTCTTCTCCTCTTCTAACCCTCTGAGGGTGTCCCATTGAGGAATAAAATCCAAACTCCCAGCACAGGGTCTACAGACCCGGCCCGGCGTGCCTCTCCCATCCCAGACCACTTGGCCTTCTTCCTTCCCTCCTCACATGCCAAGATGCCAGGATCTGTCACCAAGGGCCTTCGTGACCGTTGTCGCTGCCACAGAGGCTCTTTCTGGTCCTGCCTCACCTTACAGGACCAGCTCCTTTACGTCATTAAGATCTCAGAGAATATTCTATCAATTCGGGCCTGGCTACATTTTCCTCCTGGTGCTTAGCACCATGCGAAATGATGGCTCCATTTGTTTAGGGGTCGAGGGTCTGTCTATGGCCACCCTTCCTCCCCCACAACCCCCCACACACACACTAGCGCTAAAAGGAAAGTTCCGTGAGGTCTGAAACTTGATCTGTTTGCCACTGAGAGTCAGTCCTTTAAAGTGGCTCCGAGCACCTTAGTAATTGCTCAGAAGTATGTGTCAGACGGCCATCTGAACAAGCAGATGGACAGACGGATGAATAGACAGAATGCTCTTGGAGTGTTGTGGGAAGAGGCAAACCCTACTGTTATTTTATTTAAGTCAGAGCATGGACATATAATTTTGGGTCCTTGCTTTCTATGAGATGGACACACGTGATATCGTTGAGTCTTCCTTCCAAGGTCGTTTCCCCAGAGAAGGCCTGTCCTGACCTACCTACCTAAACAGGTTCTCCTTTCATTGTCTCCTATTGCTCTGCACTTTTCTTTCATTCCTACCGCACCTTGTAATTATAGCCTGATTTCTGGAATTGTTAGTTTAACCTTGTTCTCCCCCAAGTGTACCTTGAGCTCAGAACGCCATGTCTTTTTTCTGCTCATCTCCATCTCCCGGGGGCTCTGTTCTCTGCCAGATATGCAGGAAACTCCATTTACCATTAGATGAAGCAGCATTCATGGCAAAAATTCTAAATAACTTCCAAACAAGCGAGAGAACAAGGAAACTACATGGACATGCCTCTTGCCCATGAATTTTAAAGCAGGAAACACACTGCACATTTTTAATAAAAAAAAATTAGACATTCCAAACTTCAGAATAATAAGTGCATAATTCCAAAGTCTGGTAACTTTGAATGCAAAGAGTTGAGTTATGGTCTTGGTTCTGATGCCAGCTTTCTCAGCTGATCTCGGGTCAGTTACGAAGTCCCCGGGGTTTCTGTCTGACCACCACTCTTGAAGCAGCATTGAGGGGATTGATAAGCCCACACATGCCTGGTAGACAAGAGGATTCTGCCCCAAAATCCTGAAGAAGAGCGAGAGGACAAAATTTCCAAACCCTACATTCACAGGTTCTACTTAGCTTTGATAGTGGCTAAAATCAATCTTTGAGCCACTGGAACATTCTCTCTCCTCCCTTCTCCTCTGCAGACCCATGCTGTCAGGCTGCCTTGGAGCTGGGTCCTCTGTGGCCCATGTGCACCCTCTCCAGACTCTCCTCTGGACAGCAGGAAGAGGGCTACCCCCTCCCCAGTGGGCTGGGCCGGGTGCCAGGAAGGAACAGCAGAGCCATGTCTACTCTCCAGCTATGACCACTACATGGATGAACTTGCGATCTTCACCCCAGGTCCTCGTCAGGTCTCCGTCTCCACCAGTTACAGCTGCTTGTTGAACACTCCCAACTAGATTTCACGATGACACTTCCCACTCGGTATGTCTGAAATTGAGTTCATCATTTCCTCCGACCACCCTCTTCTTGGCCAGCCAGGGTCGCACTATTTTCTGGGTGATCCAAGCTCGAGAACCCACAGCTATCTCTGGCTCCCATCTCTCTTAACCCCACGGTGTCCCATCACCAAGAAAGTCCTCCACCTCTTCAAGGGCAACAGGAGTCTCCCTAGCCTGGCTCTTTCCACCTGATGTCAAGGCTTTTGCTCGCAATGGCCACGTGACAGACGTCTCTCACCCGAAGCCTCTCACCACATTAAGTCCTTCCCCACAAAAAAGACCCAGCCTTCCTAGAATGTATTTGGGTTCACGTTCTCACTTTACAGAAGCCTTCATGAGCTGCCCTCTACTCCAGGATAAGGACTAGACTCTTGGTTCTGACATTCAAGGCCATCTGAAACGGCCACCACCTACCACTCCGGGCACACCAGCCCCCACACACAATGGAGCCCCTGCTCCTGAGGGGCTCCCCGTGCCCAGAGGTCATGAGAATAAGCTCCCTCCTGACGGGCCATCTGGACTCAGTGGGAGCCTTTGGATGTGCTCCTTCTCCTGTCTGTGCAGAGGTCCCCTTCTTATTCTAAGTACAGATCACAGCCTGCGTGATCGCCTCTCGGAGAGCACACCTTGGCTCCTTTCTCAAACCATCCTTTCCATCTGAAACTCCTTCCCCTCATCAACCTTCCCCTGTTGTGAACATCCCTCAAAGCCACGGCTCACGTTCCTCAACTTCCTTCGTGCACTTTGGCAAACACACGTTTCACTCCCTCTGCCTCACGCTTACTGATCTCACCGGATACTCGCTGTTGAGACGTTTCCAGGCTCTGTTCTCCACTTCAACTAGATTGTACGGGTCCTGGGGGCAAAAGCTTGGTCACCAACTGCGTGAGAGCCTCAGCTCATGAATGGGTCATAAATACCTGTCACCTGTTATTCTGAGCTCAGCACTATTTCACACAAAATTATTTCTCTTTTCTTTTCCAAAGAATTTTGCATGATATATAAAAAGTCTGGGGGGGGGATACTAAATCATCATCAGGAGAAATATTGTCACCAGCAGTCGCTGATGTCACAAAATACCAACAGAAGAATTGTGCGGAGTTAAATCAGGGGGCAGTGCGCAGGCTGGGGGGAATGTCAAAGCAATTCTGACCACTGTGGGTCTGGCAGCTCAGTCGAAAGAGCAGAGAGAGAAGCCCCAGCCAGAAAAGCCTGTCACAGCAGACCTGCGGCCTGGCGTCACCCCCCTCCCTGTGAGGGGGCACCGACCGAAGACACAAACAGGTTACGAAGTCACCTACTACAAGCTCGCCACAGTTCCCCTGGGAGAGATAAGGAATGGACATTCGCTGAGTTAACAAGTATGTGGACCAATCACGGATGGAAAAAATTCCGAAAGGGAAAGAGGCAGAGTGATTCTCAGTCTTTTAAAGGAAGATAACTTGAGGATTGCCTTTTTTTTTTTACAAAAGCTTCCTTTTTTTTTTAGCTTTGTCAGAGAGAGAAAACCAGACTGAGCAGACCACGAATGCAACCTAATGCAGCCTTTCCTCTACTTTTATGCATCATTGCCCAGATTTCAACCTTGAAGTAAATTACATCAGGTCTATACACAAGGAAAAAGATACCTACTTTGGAACCTCTGTTTTTAAAAAGTTAGTTCACTTTGAACACCTTGACTGTAACATTAATGTTCTAGCGTTGTCTCACATAATTGCTTATATACCACAAGGCAGCTAAGTTTTATGTCTTCAAGTTTAAATAAAACCCAGAGGACAGCCTCCCTGTATCACAAAGAAATAGAGAATATTTAATGAGTAAAGCATGTGATACTTACACTCCCTTTAGACTTTCTGGATCCTACAATCGGAGGTAGTGAAGAGGCTTTCTGACTGTGGAAACAAACAGCAATTTAGAAATCTGAATGTTATTGACAAATAATACAGAATGCAAGATAACTGTCATCCCAACTTGTCATCCCAACCTGCAAGTTTTCTGTTTAAGGGACACGGGTGTTTCACAAAAAGTACCACATGCTTTCCTGATTTCACAAAGACCACCGTACAATTATTAAAGTCCATTCCAAAAGATCTTCAGTGTTTAACATTACCTATTATAGTTAATGCTCTCTATAAACTCTAAATATCACCTTAAGTTTTTCTGTAGCATTTTTATTCAAATCCCCAAACTTTCTGGATGCGTTTCAAAAAGTCATTTCCTAAGCTGAGGGATAGTTTTGCCAGATTGAGTCAAAAATAATAAACATCCACTGTTTTCATAATGTCCTCAGTGTCTATGTCAGAAGCTCAGAAAGGCAAAACACTGGCGTCTATATTCAAGGGAGCTTCTAGACCGGTCATTCCCAATAAAAAATAAAAGTTCTCTTTGGCTATAGGAATGTTGTTCCACACAGGGAAGGGAGAGACCTATCTTGGAATCCACTGACCCCCTCTGAAAAGAGCTCCACACATAGAGGAAGGTGCGTCCAGCTGATTTGTCTTCGAGAGGCCACCATGAGCTACAGACTTCTCCTTGCCCTCGAGAACACACTACAGCCCATGTCAGGGGAATCCAGTGTGGCTCAGCAGACATGGTGAAGGATCTGACATCGTGGACGGCTAAGGATGGTCGTCAATAAGTCTGCTGGCAAGTAATTCCACAGTGCTGGAAAACCTCGTGCTCTTGCCCACTCCAAACACCTGCCCCAAAAGTCCATTTTATCCCTTACGTATAAGCCCTGGGCTGGCCTCGCCATCAAGCTTCTCAAACTTCAAATTAATGAAGAAAAATCAGTGACCTTGTGCTGTCTCTGTGCAAGTCACACGTACCCCAGCAGAGGACAGTCACTACAAGTCAGGTTCTGAGAGCTAAGTGGCCACAGAATGTCTGGGAGAAGCAGCACAGGTGGTTAAAAATTAAAAAAAAACCACCATAAGCAAGCCAGAGGGTGCCCCACCTGCCTATGCCAGCCCTCTGCTCAGCTGAAGCAAGGCACCTTCCGCAAATACATGACACTCCCTAGAGAAAAAGGGGTCACAGGGCACTGTGTGTAATTGAAACTGCAGTCTTTAAAATTTTGCGTGTAATAATTATAGTCTCTCCTGCTGCCCTACTTACTTGCACAAGGAGAATTATATCGTTTTTATCCCATCATTGTTATTATTATTAAAAGAAGTGTAAAGTATTATGTTTTTCAACCCTTGGAGATGTTTGTATAGGCACCAACTGAAAATTATTTGGTCTAGCTAACCAGCAGAGACATCATTAAAACTTCGAATGATGTATGCTACATAGAAGCCCACGGCCTTGTATCTTCTTCACCAAAATAATCTTTATATTTACTATGAATTCATAGTGAATAGCTTAAAAATGCTATATAGCCTTTCATACTTCCCCCCAAATTATATTTTTTGTGCAAAAAGAAAATTCTCCAACCTCCAATCATGGCAAATCATTGCCAATCATGGCAAAAATAAATAAGTAAATAAAAATATATATTTTATATATATATATATATATATATATTTCCACACATGTTCTCCATTCTAACCGATGAGGAAGATTATACAAGATATACTGTTGGTCAGCATAAGACTCAGTGCTATTCCGAGTGATAAGTAAAGTAGGAGATATGAATGAGGATGAACACTTACCCGTAGGACCTTCTCATGGTGGACTTGTCAAAAAGTAATTCACTGTAAGGCAATTTCTTAAACTTATCTCTGCCGACGGCCACGTAAAACTGCCCATTCTCCAACTCGGCCCCGCTCTCAACAAGTTTTCCTTCTAATGTGTAAAGTCTGCCGAAACACGAATGCCCACAATTAAAATTCTAACAAGCATGAAAGAGCTGCTTAAAATTACAAAGTTCAAAGAAGCACCCCTCTCTTAAGTTGGCTCATTTGTTACTATTCTAGTTATTGACTTCAAAACACCTCCACGTGGAGACCGCTACCCCCTCTCGCTCGCCCCAAGTTCTTCATCCCAATAAACTACCAACCCAACAGCAGAATCCTCTCCCGTTGTCATAGTAAGATCCCCGATGGAAAGCACTGAACACGATGCTTTATTTTATTTTGTAAGATTTTCTTTATTTATTCATGAGAGACAGAGGCGGGGAGGCAGAGGGGGAAGCAGGCTCCCCACCGAGCAGGGAGCCCGATGCGGGACTCGGGCCCAGGAGCGCGGGATCATGACCTGAGCCAAAGGCAGAGGCTGAACCGACTGAGCCCCCCAGGCAGCCGAACGTGGTGCTTTAACTGGAACTCGGCTCCCGCTAAGGCTGGTTCTTCTATTTTGTGAGCACGTTTATAATTCACTTTCCTAATGTGCTTGTCCAGCTCACAAACTCCGAGCATTCTGTGCAAGGGCCCTCATCCAGAACGTGACACCAAACACACACAGCGGGGGGGAGGGGGGCAGAAAACAAGAGGCGAAGGAGCCCATGGCGAGGGTTAATGGTGCAGAACAGCATAGCGTTCGTGCCTCGTCCCCCCCTTTTTTCTTTGCCTCCCCTCATCTTCCCAGAATCAAGGGACTTCACAAAGGACCTCCCTTTACTGTAAAACTGCCGCTGTGGACCACAGTGAATATGTCACTTATTAAAAGAACAGTGATAACTTCACTACATGATTTAAAGTGTCCACAGAAAAAATTTTTTTTTACAGAACAAGAGATAACAGACTATTAGAAAACACCATGAAAAAGGCAATGCCTATTTCTGAAGGTGATAAACAAGAGTTCGTAGCTGGAAGGGGATCAAGAAAACCATTAAAAAAATTATCAGACTTCTTAACATTATCTAAGGAAGGTTGGTGACATGTGCAAAGAAAAAGGCATTGATCTGTCTGCTTCTTCCCCGATGATGGAAGAAGTACAAAGAAAACGGCCACAAAAACCCTGAAATATGTTTGGGATGATTTAATGTAAAGATGCTCCTTCTTTCTGACCGGAAATTCTATCCCTGTAAGTCTAATTATCAACACTTAACCCAGATTTTCTGGTTTTCCCTCCTTAACCTGGACCATGGTTTCTGAACAAGGGTGCTTTTGGCATTTTGGATCTGATAATTCTTTGTTGGGGGGCAGGGAAGGAGAAGTTGGGAGCCTAACTGTGAACTAACTATAAGTGTTCCTAATAGCACCCTTGGCTTCTACCCACTAGATGGTAGTGACGGCCGCCCCATCCCCAGCTGTGACTACCAAGAATGACCCGATGCTGCCAAATGTCCCCCAGGGCCAAAATCGTCCCAGGCTGAGAATGGCTGGCCTGGACCCAAACGTTCATTTTCCTTCAAAACAGGAAGATCGGAGTCAGTAGTCAACTTTTATGGCTTGAAATTAAAAGACAGCATCACTGCAGAACTGGAAATAGCCAAGATTTGACTGGTTTCCTCTGCAGGCAGTTGAGCGCACTGAATAAATTCTAACCCACGATTTTACCCTTCTTTTATAGGACTTTGGTTGACCTGCTTTCTTCCTTTTTTACAAAAGGCAAGAAAGAAATGGGGAGTTGAACCAGTTTCAATGGGATGCTTCTGGTACAGAAATATTCTAAAGCACAGGGAGGGTCCAACTGTAAGACTTTAATGTTCTGTTAAAGGAAAATGAGTATGTCCCAAATGACCAGTAACCAAATCTCATGCATATCTGGCATTACACTGAGAACTGAGTTTCTCCAAGTATTCAAATCTTGGGGCAGGGGTAGGGGAATATATATTTTCATTTCTGTACTTAGACTTGCAAATATTTTATTTCCATGTATGAATTTGTTCCAACCAATATAGGTATGAACCCGTGTATCTGGGCATGCAACTGTGTGTATGTATCTTTGGATGCTTTATATTGGGTTTACATTTATGTATATGTCAAAAGACACAACTGTGTATCTAAAAAAAGAAAGAACTTCTAAGATCTTCCTTTACCCCTGACACCAAAATAAATCTAGAAGGATCAAAGGTTTAAATGAAATTAAAAGTACAAGATGAAAACATTGCAGAATATTTTGATAATCTTGGAATAAGGAAAAGCTAAGTTAGTCATAAAACTTAATGACCGTAAGAAAAGACTGAAAATTTGACTGTACCAAAATTCAACTTAAATGTATACAAAAAGGGGGGGGAAAGCCATAAAGAGAATCAAACATACAAACTAGAAACATTTAAATCTCATAGGAGAAAGAAAACTATCTGTATTGCAAAGGCAATACAGATGGTTGACATATAATTAAAGATAAACTTGTGACATTTATTTAGAGAATAGCTTAGTGATTAAGAACACAGGCTCTGGAGCCCAGACTGCAGTCCAGTGACTCCCCAGAACATCCTGGGATCATCCTAAACATTTCTAAAACCCATCCACCCATGGAAGATGACTCTGGAATTACCTGTGGACAGCCCCACTCCTCAGAGTGACTTTTTCCGTGACCATCTGTAGCACATGATCCCACTGATTCAAGGTTTTCCTGGGGATGAGGAGGCGAGAAGCTGGATTTATAAGGTCTCCATTTGCAATCAAGCTGGGGAGAAAAAAAAAAAAATAAAAACAGCGAGGTGCACCATTTGAAACAGTTACACATTTATTTATTTATTTTTCAAAATATTTTATTTATTTATTTATTTATTTAACAGAGAGAGAGAGAGAGAGATCACAAGTAGGCAGAGAGGCAGGCAGAGAGGTGGGGGGAAGCAGGTTCCCTGCTGAGCAGAGATCCCGATGCGGGGCTCGATCCCAGGACCCCAGGATCATGACCTGAGCCGAAGGCAGAGGCTTTAACCCACTGAGCCACCCAGGTGCCCCTATTTATTTATTATGTTTAAGATTTTATTTATTTGATAGGGAGAGACACAGTGAGAGAGGGAACACAGGCAGGAGGAGTGGGAAAGTCAGAAGCAGGCTTCCCGCGCCGAGCAGGGAGCCCGATGCGGGGCTCGATCCCAGAACCCTGGGATCATGACCCGAGCCGAAGGCAGACAGACGCTTAAGGACTGAGCCACCCACGTGCCCCAGAAACAGTTACACTTTTAAAGCTACAAAACAAATTCCAGACCTCAAGGAAAGCAACCTTCCAACCGCAGTGTGAAAGTCCTCAACTTACAAGATCGTGCAGGGCTCCTGAAGCGATTTTCTAAAGCGCGCAGACACGTTGATTCTGCTGTGCATTACAGGCTTCACCTTTAAAAAAGCAAAGAAATGCACATCACTGAGCGTCTGTTAGGTTTTCCTTTTCTTCTAGGAGTTAAAACTACCTGTTTTCAGGAATGGGCTGAGACCTGTTATGCCTTTGTTAAAATCTTGCTCTTTTTTTTCCAACGACATAAATACTCCAGGCTCACTTTCTAGCAACATCGCATGCCCTTAACTAAGCTCTCAAGAAAAATTTCCCTTAAGCCCTGGCTTACAGCTCATGATCTGTGCCCACAATTGGGCCTCTCCTGAGAATTTCAAGGCAACATTTTAAACACAGCTTTCCGTAACAAAGAAACAAAGTAATCTTATAAAATCTGGCACTTTGAAGGGCTCCCCCTCCATCCACAGCATAACTCCTCTCTGGGGCTGAATCTAGGCACACCCTCCCCAAGGTACGTGACCCCATCTAGTCCCAGCCGCTGGGTACATGACCCCATCCAGCCCTCTCCCTGCCTCCCGCCCCTGCAATATGACCCCATCCCATTTTCCCCACGGATTCCACTTCTCCCCTCTCCATCAGCCCACCTTCCCTAAACTTCACTTCCAGGCTCTCCATTGCCAGTGGCAAGAAGCTCAGGCCCCCCAGCACACCTTCTCCTGAGGCCAGGGTTCAGCTTTCAGCCAAGCTCTCCTCCCTACTCAACGACATAAGGTTTTTCCTTGAATCCCTACCCCTGATGCTGAACTCTAAAATTCCACGGCAGACACACTCACTCCCAGCAGATCATTTCCTTCCAAACTTAAGGAAATTGGGGCCAACGGGCATGAAGCCCCTGGAGCTCCCTTCCCTCCCCCTCATCTCCCTCTTCACCATTTTCTCCTTTCCGCCTGCCTCCGGTGGAACCTCAACCCTTTATAATAAAGCTAACACCCACCGTGGTTTTGTCCCCAGCTACCTCTGCCAGATCCATGAATCATAGTCTTGTCTTAAAGCTGCGGCCAGCGCCCTTCCTTGCTGATTTTCCCAGAGCACTTACCATCATCTGACAGGTGACACATTTTATTTATCTGATTTTCCATTGCTTATCCCTCCTGCGTCCCTATGGTTTACCCTCGCTATTACCTCATAGTGTATTGAGTACATACTCTAGTAATTTTGTTCAAATGGCTTTCGACCTTGATTATATAAGACCTTCCTTGTTGGATTCTTGAATTAAAGGTGAAGGTGAACATGTTATATAAACAAATAACTTCCAAGTTCTTGTGGAATTGGTTAAAATGTGCTATTTTTCTTTAAAGCATACATATCTATAAATGTAACATATAGAAATCCATAAACACACGACTCAAAAATAGTCATCTAATTCTGAATATATAGGTTGTTACTAGAATTAAATCAAACCACTTGTTTTGAATAATAATTGTTTTCCTCACTCAGCATGGCAAAAATTTTCCCCAAATATTCATGATTAACCAGGTGAAGTGAAGATTAACCTTAAATATATATTGCTTTGAGTTATTATAATTAAGTTAACTAGGTTGTTTTCAGATATACTAATAGAATCTGAAAAAATCCAAATAATACATTGAATTGAAAAAAAAGTAAGACCATTGTATAAAACAACTGAATCTTTTGGGAAACAGTACTATTTTTCATTTACAGTGCATTTTTTAGTTGGCATTTCAAATAAACTCAAGTATTTTTGCCCACACAAAAATAAGCCAAATCAACTGGACATAAGGGAAATTTTTCTAGAACCCTTTTCAGGGATGAGGGCTTGGTCACGTGGTACTAATGTAGAGCATTATGGCTTTAGATAATGGAAAACATAATAATCAATTAGAATATGTCTCTAAAATTTGTAAATTTCCTTATCAGTCCATACAATTTCCTCTGCCCTTTAAAAATAAATAGTATGTGAAATATGAGTATAATGTCAAGGATCAGTCAACACACCAGTTAGGGAGGGATGGACACCCCAGATTGAGATGTGAGGTTCTCCCACTCAGACCCTGGGGACCAGGAATGGCTTACACTGGTGACTGGCCGATGGCTGCCCAATGTTGGTCATGGAATCTAGGATTGTGGGACCAAATCAAATGAAAAGGTATCAATTCAAAACTCCAACTTTCATTTTGGACCCAGTTGACTAATAATCCTCCTGACTGGTCTGGTCAGTTCGGAACCAGCACAGAGTAAAAGGAGGACGTGCTCACAGATGCTGTCTTGGCTGAGTTCTTCACCGCATCCAACACCTTTCTCAGAAAACCCAGTTTATTTGGATATGGAGAAGTAGGAAAACCTAATTAATCAGAGAGAAGAGTCATTCTCTGAGTGGAAATTAGAGAGGTCAACAGGTGGGGAGGTCGGAGGCAGAGAGAGATCTGAATAAATACCTGCCTCACATTGTTCCTGAAACCAGCTCTAAAGCCAATGGTGGCCAAGGTGGCGGAATCATGTTTACTCCATTGGAACACAGTGAACCAGGACCCTAGTGCAGGTCTCCGGGTGCAAATCATAGGTGCTTTCCAAAATATTCCTTCATCTCTCCTCTTTTTTAGACTGTCTTTCTGTCACCGATGGCCATAATAAATACTCTTCAAAGCCCATACAATGCTTCGTGTGAACCCAGTAAGGCCATACGTGATTTAACTCAAGTTCACCGATTCCACGGGGCCCTTAATAGGACAATAACCACAGCTGGGTCAAATTCAAGCGAAAACCTACAGGACTCAAAAAAATATGCACCTGTTTCTTATTAAAACGAGCTCAGCGTAAACAAAAGTGTTGCTCTGAAAATGTATCCCTGAAAGAATAACTCCAAAGTCTACAAAAGGAGTAACTGGCTACGGGGTCCACGATGCTGCCCTCTAGGACGGACCGCCACACTTTCAACGAGAACCAACTCAATGCCTCACACCTCATTTTCTCAATCGGTAAAAATGGGGATAATCCTGCTAAACCAGCCCAAAGGGAGGCTCCATGAACTAATTAACCAAGAGGCAGTGCCACTCCCTGGGGCTGTTAGGCTGAATGCTTCAGAGAATCCACCTGCCTCTTGAAACCTCTCGAAATCTAGGCCAAGAAAGTCAAATTCAGTCTCAGGGCCTGAGAAAATGATACCGTTAAACGAGCACCATCCCAAAAATCTCATGACTGCGGACCTCTTGGAAGCACTCACTATACAATTTTTAAAGTCAGTATTTCAAAAATACATAGGTTTTTGTGACTGCCCACAATGAAGATAAACCTAGGCATTTGGGGGGTGGGGGGGGGAATGTAAAGAAGTTACTTAGTTGCAAAATATACGCCAACCCACACAAAGAGATTTCAACTCTATTTTCCTTACTGCATGGATTTAAGAAAGAGTATGCTCTCCAAATGGTAATCTTTGGGGAAACGTTGTTACTACTTCTCAAAGACAGCACAACAGCATCTAAGAGGAAAACAAAGTCCTTTACAAAATATTTCATCAATCTTCACCACTTTTTGGTAAATAAGAAGAAAAGGGCCAAACCTTTATAGAAGACACGAGAGTTAAAAATAACTCACCTAGGGGTCAATATAGCAGACACACGTCCAAACTAGGAATTGGTCCAAAGAAGTTTTTTAAGTAATTATCCTTTTTCTTCAGTATTACTATTTTTTAAAAGGTTTGTTTGTTTTAGAGACAAAGAGAGCAAGCAAGCATGCAGAGAGATAGAGGGAGAGAGAATCCTGAAAGAGATCCCAATGTGGGGCTCGATCCCAGTGCCCCGAGATCATGACCTGAGCTGAAATCAAGGGTCAGCCATGTAACCGACTGAGCCACCAGGTGCCTCTACTCATTTTTTTTTTAATTTATTTTATTAGAGAGACAGAGATCACAAGTAGGCAGAGAGGCAGGCAGAGAGAGAGGAGGAAGCAGGCTCCCCACTGAGCAGAGAGCCCGACGTGGGGCTCAATCCCAGGATCCTGGGATCATGACCTGAGCCAAAGGCAGAGGCTTTAACCCACTGAGCCACCCAGGTGCCCTCTACTCATTTTTAAATGGAAGAAAGACTGGCCAACATGCCTGATGGATGGTGATGGTACAATGTCCTGTGGTGATTGTTCACATGATAATTAACAATTGGAAAATGTCTCCATGAGAGGATAGTTCATGCTGAGAATTATATCCTAAACTTCACGGAATGAAACCATTTCTCATGGAGATACTCCAGGTGCAGGGGCTGAAAGAGAAATATGACGAGGGAAGGCTGTGTAACAAGAGAGGGGGACAATAACCAAACTTCTCAAAAGAATAGCTGACTCTCCCTCTCCTTGGATTTCTATCAATGGTATTACATTGCATCTTGGTTTTTTTTTTTTTTAAGATTTTTTTTATTTATTTGACAGACAGAGATCACAAGTAGGCAGAGAGGCAGGCAGAGAGAGAGGGGAGGAAGCAGGCACCCCACTGAGCAGAGAGCGCGATGCGGGGCTCGATCCCACGACCCTGGGACCATGACCTGAGCCGAAGGCAGAGGCTTTAACCCACTGAGCCACCCAGGCGCCCCTGCATCTTGGTAATTATGAGTTGACACGTTCCTTTGTGAGACACAAGAATTATACCGTTTTTCTACCACCATTTCTCCCTTTTTCATATCTGAGGAAATACATTCTAATAACTGGCATGTAATTTGACAAATAAAAGGCATCTGCTCTACCTGTATCAGGTTGCTTTTCCGATTGAAAGAGTTGTTGTTTTTTTCTCCATATTCAGGTAAACCAAAAAATAGTTCCACTTTGGATTAGGAGATAGAAGGTTGTAGGGGACTATTGTTCCCAACATAACTACAAAAACTGAAAGATAAGCTAAATAGCATGAATTTTCTACGTGTAAACATCCCCCGTCATGGATGTGTGTAACACATATAAGTACATACCCTCACAGAGTGAAATTTTTAAGTGTGGTTAGTCTTAGAGGGTAGACTAGGGCAGGAGAAGTAAAGGTGATGTTATATTGATACTTTCCCTTTTGTATACCCCAATCCTTTCTGTATAACTTCTTTTCTTTTATCTTTTGACCCCTGACCATTCCTCCTACCCACCCTCTCACCTGTGACAACCACCCATCTGTACTCTGTATCTATGAGCTTGTTCTTTAATGGCTCATACAAGAGAGATCATCTTATATTTCTCTTCCTCTGACTTATTTCACTTAGCATAATGCCCTTGAAGCCCTTGAGACCCATCCATGTTTTCACAAATGGAAAGAATTCCTTTTTTTCGTGGCCAAATATATTCCACTATAAATGTATATATCACAGTGTTTATCCATTCACACATCGATGGACATTTAGGTGGATTTCATATCTTGGCTCTTATAAATAATATGGCAATAAATATGGGGATGCATATTTCTTTTCAAGTTAATGTTTTTATTTTCTTTGGAAGATACCAGAAGTGGCACTGCTGGATGATATTTTGAGGACGCTCCATACTGTTTTGCACAATAGCTTCACCAATCAGCATTCCCACCAGAAGGGCACAAGGGTTCCTAGTTCTCTACATCCTCAGCAAAACTTGTATTTCTTGGTTGTTGTTGTTGTTTTTATAATGGCCTTTCTAATATGTATGAATTGATATCTCATTGTGATTTTGATTTACCTTTCCCTGATGATTAATTATGCCTCATAAGTATCTTTTTGTGTACCTACTGGCTATTTGTAGGTCTTCCTTGGAAAAATGTCAACTCAGATCTTCTGCCCATCTCTCAATTGGATAGTCTGGGGGACGGTTTTATGGTTTTGTCATTGAGTTGTATGAGTTCTTAACATATTTTGGATATTAACCCTTTAGCAGATCTGTGATTTGCAAATATTTTCTACCATTTAGTAGGTTGCTTTTGCTTACAGTGTCAGATTCAAAAAATCATAGCCAAGACCCATGTCAAGGAGTTTAACACCTATGTTTTCTTCTAGGAGTTTTATGGTTTCAGGTCTTAAACATTCAAGTCTTTAGTCCATTTTTAGTTAATGTTTGTATATGGTGAGGGACAGTGGTCGAGTTTCATTCTTTTGCATATGGCTGTCTGGTTTTCCCAACACTATTAAACAGACTGTCCTTTCCCCACTGTATATGCTTTCCTCCTTGTCATAAATTAATTGACCATATATGCATGGGTTTATTTCTGGGCTCTCTATATTGTTCTATTGATCTCTATGTCTTTTTCTATGCTAATACCATACTATTTAAATTACTATAGCCCTGTAATATAGTTTGTAATTGGGGAGCATGGTGCCTCCAGCTTTATTCTTTTTTTCTCAAGATTGTTTTAGCTATTTGGGGATTTTTGTGGTTCCATACAAATTTTAGGATGATTTTTTCCCTATTTCTTTGAAAAAACATCATTGGAATTTTGATGGGGATTGCACTGAATCTGTAGATTGCTCTGGGTAGTAAGGACATTTTAACAATATTTATTCCTCCAATCCATGAGCATGATATATCTTTCCACTCGTTTATATCTTCTTCAATTTCTTTCATTAATGTCTTAATAGTTTTCAATATACAATTCTTTCACCTCCTTGGTTAAATTTATTCCTAGGTATTTTGCTCTTTTTGATTCAATTATAAATAGGATTATTTTCTTTCTTTTTTTCCTTTCTTTCTTTTTCTTTCTTCCTTTCTTTCTTTGAGAGAGAGCATGCACAAGTGCGCACACACAGCAGGGGAGGGGCAGAGGGAGGAGAGAATCTTAAGCATGCTCCACCTTGGCATGGAACCCACCATGGGGCTCAATGTCACTACCCTGGGATAATGACCTGAGCCAAAATCATGACTTAACAAACTGAGCCACCCAGGAGCCCTTCTTTATTTTCTTTCTGACGGTTATTAGTGTGTAGAAATACAACTTTTTGTGTATTAATTATGTACACTGTGACTTTACTGAATTCACTTATCAGTTCTAACAGGTTTTTTTTGGTGAATTCTTTAGGGTTTTCTATATATAATATCATGTCATCTGCAAGTAATGACAGTTCCACTTATTTCTTTCCAATTCTGATGCCTTTTTGTTTTCCCTTGCCTAATAGCC
>RCUC01160721.1:0-19099 GCA_003697995.1 Taxidea taxus jeffersonii | reverse complement strand
ATTTTCAAAATTTAAGTGTGGAGAGAGGACCATACTCCATAACACAAAGACTTGGTCAGAAGGAACAAGGAAGGTAGAGGATTTTGGAAATCGATGGTGGTGTTTTGAAGGAAAAGTGTTTGACAGGAGGATATTGAATATTACTGAGATCAAGTCTGCTGAGCAGGGCTGGAGACATTAGCAAACAGTCAACTGAAGCTTAAGATCAGGAGTAACTGTGTAATGGGGGCAGGGCCATGGACATGGTTATTGAGTAATGACCAGGAGGGAGCAAAAGGAAGCCTGGAGTGCTGGACATTTTCCATTCCTCAGTCCATATGCTGATTCCATTACTGCAATTGTGTGCTTTGCTCTAAGTTTATAATGCCAAACTGAGGGTTGCTTGTAGGGTATGGGGTTACTGGACATTGAGGAAGGTATGTGTTGCACTGAGCACTGGGTATTATATAAGACTGATGAATCACAGACCTGTACTGCTGAAACAAATAATACATTATATGTTAATTAATTGAATTTAAATTAAAAAAATAAAATCAGTGATAGATAACATCTATAACATAAAGAAAATGTGTAATGACTTTTGTGAGGTACTTCGGTATTATGAAGTCAAACACAAGATTCGAAACTGGATTTGTTTGACTTCCATGCAATTGCCATGAACCACTGTGCTAACTTCCCCCAGACCTAACTCTTCCCCCTCATGGTCCGTTGGCAGGGCAAAATGGGCCTCTTAATATAGTCTTAAATGTACCTGCCATTCTAACCAATAGATCGAATTATTCTCACTTGCAATTTTTGCTTCATTAATCCTTTAAGTTTGGTTAAAATATTTTTTCTGAGCTATCCATCAAGGGATTATACAGATACTACATGTAGATTTACTTAAATCCAGAGCTAAAAAAAATTAATAATTAATCTAGTGTCAGTGTGATATATGATAATGAAAATGAAACTATGTCATCTTAATACCCTGAAATGAAAAACATTAAAAAATACTTGAATATCATGGAATAGAGAGAAATACTCAAAGAAAGGAGATATTGGGGCACCTGGGGGGCTCAGTGGGTTAAAGCCTCTGCCTTTGGCTCAGGTCATGGTCCCAGGGTCCTGGGATCGAGCCTCACATGGGGCTCTCTGTTCAGCGGGGAGGCTGCTAGCCTTCCTCTCTCTCTGTCTGCCTCTGTCTACTTGTGAGCTCTGTCTGTCAAATAAATAAATAAAAATCTTAAAAAAAAAAAGAAAGGAGGTATCTTTTCTTAGAGGGACAGTTAAATCTCTTTCTCTTTATAAAATTTCTTCTTTCCTCACAATGTAGAGTCAGTCCTTCATGTTTTCTTTTCAGCTTAATAACTTTTTGAAACATTATTCGTACTTTAATATGATTAATCTTATTTTACCTTTGTGGAAGTATTTTGAGTTAGGTAGGACAGATATTTTGACATCTGTTTAACATATGAATGAATTGTGTACTGACAAATAATAAATGATGTTTTCCTAGACCATAGATCTAGTGGCTCAAATCGGTATTTAAATGCAGATCAGCTGGGACGCCTGGGTGGCTCAGTGGGTTAAAGCCTCTGCCTTCAGCTGGGTCATGATCCCAGGGTCCTGGGATCGAGCCCCGCATCAGGCTCTCTGCTTATCAGGGAGCCTGACTCCCCCTCTCTCTGGGCCTGCCTGTCTGCCTACTTGTGATCTCTGTCTGTCAAATAAATAAATAAATAAATAAATAATCTTTAAATAAATGCAGATCAGCTGAACTGACCAGCTGATGAAGGCACTTTATCTTCTTGGCAGATTGATTTCTCAGAGTAACCAAACATATTTGTTTGTTAATGGTGTAAACACCATTCTCCTGGGAGCTTTGTTGGTGGGTGTCCACCAACCCCTATTTGGGTTTCCACAAGTAAAGTTTTCAACCAGAGAAGCCAGAAGTCACTGTCTGAAGAAAATCCACCACACTAAGATGTCTCCCAGGAAATGTCCTGTCCCAACTGATGACCTGAGCTGTAATGCTCCTCTAGCTGCTTTGTGTTAGTAAGGGTGTTGCTTCTCCCAGGGATCATAGTTTGAAGTGGTGCTGTCAATCTAAGGTTAGTCCACAGCTCATATGTTTTTAAAGACACACATTTCAAATGGTGTGATAAAAATTAACTGATTTTCAGTCTACATGCAACATATAAAAATGCAACTCTCTCAAATTAAAAATGTGTCAAGATTTGCATAATTTCATAGCTTGTGGACCAAGTGAACTACAAAATGGGTGAACTCTTGACACTCTCTGCCTTCATTTCAGTACTTAGATGGGTAGGTTGGCCATCCTTTGTTAGAACTAGTATTGGCTTATGAATTTAGAATAATTCTGGGTATGCAGACTTCATATGACATGTGACCATTCTATATACTATACTAGTATTAATTTTAGTAAGATACTGTGCATACCTGAAAATGTGATTTACTTTCATTCTAAGCTCTAAGTTCTAAACTGTGTTACTTCCTTAAGCAAAACTAGGTAAACTATTTTAAAAAACATATTGATTGAGTTTTTCATTAACATTAGAAAGTAATGTCATGAGTAAAAAAGGATGTCTATTTTGTTATGTGTGACCTATAAAGTTATTTTTAATAGTTTTTTAAATTAACCATAGGCTAATGATCCCAAAAATCTATTCAATGTATGCATCGTATATCTTATACTCATGACAATCACATTTTTGCATGGCTTTACCGAATTGAATGTCTGTTTCAGTAACTATAAAATATTATAAAAGTATGAATATGATCAGCTATTAAGCTTCTCATAAATATTTTTTTAATGAGAAAGTGTTTTCTGCTTTTGTAAAGGCAAAGGACTTTGGAATATAGCGATTTGATTATATTCCCTTTAATTTTTCAAAATATTACATGATACAAAAATCATATGCACAATTTAGACTCATAGCCATTTTTAGAAACTATAATTTTTGATTCAAGAGAAATCTGCAACCTTGCAAAAATGAGAGTCAGTTTAACAGTGTGTTTCCAAAGAAATCGTAGCTGCTTTTCTTGCCTTTCTTCTTAGACAAGAGACTTATGATAAGGAGAAAAAAAAAATCTGAAAATTCCATAGGGCCCATAAATATAGGCAAGAAGTCTGATAGTTGAAAGCATATCATTGGGAAGTGAGAACAAAACAGGCTCTTATGCTAATTCTCCATCTTACCATCTTACTATTATTGACATGGCAATGTCACTCACTAGCTATGTGCTCTTGGACAATTCACATGATTCCTCTGGGTTTTACTTTCTTCATCTGGACTTAGATGAACTCAAAGACTATATCAGCTTAGAATTGACCTGCTCTTGGGGCACCTGGGTGGCTCAGTGGGTTAAGCCTCTGCCTTCGGCTCAGGTCATGATCCCAGGGTCCTGGCACTGAGCCCCGCTTCGGGCTCTCTGCTCGGCAGGGAGCCTGCTTCCTCCTCTCTCTCTCTCTGCCTGCCTCTCTGCCTATGTGTGATCTCTGTCTGTCAAATAAATAAATAAAAAAAAAAAAAAAAAAGAATTGACCTGCTCTTTCTAGATTGAAATTTAAGCAGCAGATGCAGTATCAGATCTATTTTTTTCTAATAAAAAAGTTGAAAAGCTTATTATCAACTAGATTTTGTCTGATTTTCTTGCATAATGTTTCTAATGCAACACAGGATTTTTGTGTATACCTCTAGTGTAAAGCAAAAAGCAAGACTATAGTTCAGTAGGACACATCTGTTGCTTTACTATGACACTCCTAGTTAGGAAAAAAAAAATACTTTAATACAAACCATCTTTAAGAGGTCTGGCTCTTCAAATTTTTACAAGTTTCATGAATACCCTACTATTCCTCTGGACATCGTTATTGGTCTGGTTGGCTGTAGGCACTGAGCTGCAGAATTGGTACAGCTGAAGGCTGGACCAGATGGATAGCCTTCTTCTGATAGCCTAAAAGCTGGAAGATGTTCAGGTTACCCTATACATGGTTCATAGCCAGATAGTATATAATGTTCATGTTATTCCTCTAAAATCCAATATCTTAACAAATGCTATGCCTCATTTTTAATGATGGAAAATAGGAGTTTTAACAACTTATCATCTCTTTTATATAGGCTCTCCTCTTAGAATCCTGACTGTAGGAACCCAACAGAGTTTCCTGGGTGACAGATTAGGAAAGAGGGACAGAGTCTATCAGAGGGAAAAGAAAAAAGGGAAATGTGCCTAGCAGACAAAACAGCTACCACAGAAGACTTTTCTGAAGCCATTCATCCCATAACAAGAGAGTAATAGTGATTAAACATTAAATTTATAACACTTTCTAGGGAAACTGGATCTAAACCTATAAAATAATAAATCTGGACCCCTATCTTGCTTCATACTATATACAGAAACTAATTCAAAATGGACCAAAGACCTGAAGGGAAGAAAGAAAAATATAAAACCCTTGGAAGAAAACATAGGTGAAAATTTGTGTGTCTTTAGATTAGGCAATGGTTTCTTAGAGATGTCACCAAAAGCACAAGCAACAAAAGAAAACTAGGTAAATGAGTTTTTTTTTTTAATAAAGATTATTTGTTTGAGATAAAGCTGTGAGTGGGGGCAGGGAGCCAGAGGGAGAAGAGAAGCAGACTCCCTGCTGAGTGTAGAGCCTGATGCAGGACTGGATCGCATGACCCTGAGATCATGACCTAAGCCAAAAGCAAGAGTCAGATGCTTAACCGACTGAGCCGCCTAAGCACACCTAGATAAATGAGTTTTTATCAAAATTTAAAAAAAAAAAATTATGCATCAAACAACACTAAGAAAGTGGAAGGTAACAAATGGGAGAAATTATTTGAAAAAATGTATTTTATAAGGATTTATTATCCAGAATATACAAAGAATTCTTAGAACTCAGCAATAAAGAGATAACCCAGTTAAAACCTGGGCAAAGTATTTGAATAGACTTTTCTCCAAAGAAGATACAGGGGCACCTAAGTGGCTCATTTGCTTGTGTCAAGTTGCTAATGTCGGCTCTGGTCATGATCTCAGATTCGTGAGATCAAGCCCCATGTTTGCCTCTGCACTCAGCAAGGAATCTGCTTGAGATTATTTCCATCTGCCCTTTCCGTTGCTCATGCAACCTCCCTCCTTCTCTCTCTCTCTCTCTCTCTCAGATAAATAATTCTTCAAAGAAGATATACAAATGTTTACAAGTATATGAAAAGGTGCTCAACATCATCAGTCATTGTAAATTAATTAGGGAATGCAAATTAAAATGACAGTGACGAACCACTTCGGACCCACTAGGATGGTTATAATCTAACAAACGTAACAATGACTGGTGAAGGTGTGGAGCAACTGGAACCCTCTTACATCGGGAGCGGGAATGCCACATGGTACAACAACTATGGGAAACAGCTTGAGACTTCCTCAAAAGTTGAACATAGTTTTAACATGCAAATTAGAAATCCCAGTCCTACATACATGTCTGAGAGAAGTGAGAACAGGCTCAAATACAGACATGTACATGAGTATTCACAGCAGCATACTCATAATAATGTCAAAAGTAGAAAAAAATAAACGACCTACCAGCTGATGAATATCTACCAGTTGATGAATGCCCCTGCAATGAAACATTATTCGGTAATAAAAAGATGCAAAACACTGTTAAATGCACAATATGAAAGTTGAAAACATGTTAAATGAAAGGCATCAGGCACAAAAGGCAGCATAGTACACTATCCCGTGGATGTGAAGTGTCTGCCTAGACTGACAATGGCTGCTGGGTGCTAGAGGAAGGGAGGCATTTGGCCTAACTACTAAGGTTTTCGGGGAGCGTGATGAAAATGTTCTAGATTTAGTTAGTAGCAATGACTGCACAACACAATGACTGTACTGAAATAACATTCAAGCGTACACCTGAGAATGGTGGATTTTACCTTGTGTGAAATATGTCTCAACAAGAAGTGTTAAAAAGACTCATTGAATCAAATGAGCAACCAACCATAAATATTTACAGGTGTAGACGTGTGCAAATAGTTATCAACGACCTATTCTTCTGAAAAGATTACTAACAGTTGTCTAACTAACTTGAAACTGAACATGTGTTTAATTCTTTAGTTTACTAAATATTTATCTGAGTGCCTACTATGTGCTAGGCACTGGTCCTGTGTTCAAAAAAGATAGATGCTAGAAAATATCAATTGTTCACATTTTTATTTCAGGTTCTTTTTTTAAATTGTATTTTTATTTTATTTTTTTAAAGAGTTTATTTATTTATTTGACAGAGATCACAAGTAGGCAGAGAGGCAGGGAGAGAGAGGGGGAGAGTGCGGGGCCCGATCCCAGGACCCTGAGATTATGACCTGAGCTGAAGGCAGAGGCTTAACCCACTGAGCCACCCAGGCACCCCTTATTTCAGGTTCTTGATGCTCAAAAATTATTGAAGATCTTATAATTATTTATTTATTTATTTATTTATTTATTTATTTATTTATTTGTCAGAGAGAGCGAGCACAGGCAGACAGAGTGGCAGGCAGAGGCAGAGGGAGAAGCAGGCTCCCTGCCAAGCAAGGAGCCCAATGCAGGACTCAATCCCAGGACGCTGGGATCATGACCTGAGCTGAAGCAGCTGCTCAACCAACTGAGCCACCCAGGCGTCCCTGAAGATCTTAAAGAGCTTTTGCTTATATAAGACATTACCATATTTTCTACATTAGAAATTAAAACCAAGGGGCATCAGGATGGCTCAGTCAGTTTAGCATCTGACTCTTGACTTTGACTGAGATCATCATCACAGGGTTGTGAGGTCGAGCCCACATCAGGCTATGTACTCAGCACTGAGCTTGCTCGTCCCCCTCCCTCCCCCGATTTGTGCTCTCTTGCTCTCTCTCAAGTAAACAAATAAATTCTTTAAAAAATAAATGTTTAAAGAAATTAAAACTAAGAAAAGTTTAAAAATATTAACCAATTTAAATACAACAATTAAAAACCCATTATCTTTTATTGTAAGCTCTAAAATAAAAATGAATGTGAGATTGGTGTTATTTCACGTTTTTGCAAATAAAGTTGACCCTTGAATAACTTGAGGGTTTGGGGAGGACCCCTGCCATGCAGTTGGAAATCTATGTATAACTTTTGATTCCCCCCTCCAAATTTACTAATGGCCTCCTGTGGGCTAGAAGCCTTACTGATAACACATACTCAAGGGTTGAAATTTAATACAATTAACCTTTTTCACTGCTTTACCGAGAATCTTCTGGGAAGCTTTGTGTTCTGTGTTTGTTTCCAGCAGATGCATGGTGTGTGTGAAAGACGTCAGTGACAGCTAGGCTAGCAGTCCTTGCACCTTGATCTGATCTATGCTCTTGTGAGATTTTACCTATTGATTCTCCTTCAGTCATAAGAATGTCAGCGCAGTGAAAAACCACAAATTAACATCTTCATATTATTACAAGGAAAATGGATTTGACCTCGAAGACCCCCTAACTGGTCTCAGGGACACCCACAGATCTGCGTACTGTACTTCCACAATTGCTGCTCTCGATTCCCAGGTTTCCTCCGAGTTGCTTTGCCAGCTGTCCTTTTTTATTTTTCTCTACATGGCAGAGTGTTTCTCATTGTCTCTTGGATCTTTAACATTGTAGTTTATATTAGGGCTTCAATGGATAGGCACATCCCTAGATGCGTCTTTTCTTTCTGGAATCTCCATATCATCCATATGTCCTCAAAACATCAGGCCAGTCTTCTCCACCCATGTTCCTCCAAGCTTTTGCTATGTTTGCTCTGGGGAGTCTTCTCTTCTTGGAGCACAGAAGACCTTGTGAGCCTGGACATTCATGCAGGGCTGTTTGAGCAACCCACCTTCGGGCTCACATCAGCATTCATTTTCTTGCACAGTCATTTCCTCTAAAAGCTATTCCCTGCTATGTGGGGGAGGTTCAGTGGCCTCTTAAGTTGTCTTCTTAAGTAACTGAATGGTGGGAGGGATAATTTATTTGCTCATAAGAACATACTACCTCTTAAGTAGGAAGGAGTTGGCTTCCTGACAAAGTGCCATTAGAAGAGTTCTCCCTGTCCTCTAGCTAGTTTGGAATGCTTATCAGTTTCTCACCTTTACAGTCCTCACTGCTTCCTGCCAACATGAGGACCCAGTCCTGGGAGCGGTTGTCCTTCCCAGAAATTTCAAAAGAAATTATGTGTGAAAGTAAGAGATGGCAAATGTTGCCAATTGGGATTAAGGGCTTATGTGCTCTGCTTTGGTGTTAGTTAATAGGAAAAAATGGAGAAATAAATAGATCTTAACATATTATCTAAACTTGGATGAATTGAAATGGAACTCTAACCATACCGTGTCTCTTGTGATGACAGTTGCTGTTCTTAACCTGTGGCTTCTGCTGGCCTCAAAGATACACTCCCTGACAGGTGCAAGATTCTGTGGGAGTTTGGTTCCCAACTATCTGTGACTTTCTGGACAAAGATTTCATAACATTCTCAAGTTGATGGTGATCCAAAAGGTGGGAAGAATCACTTAGTATTGATTTTAAGCTTCCAAATAATAAGTAGATAGGTAGTGAGATAAGACAGGATTTGTATCATAATAATTTAATGTATCCTACATTAATTGGGTACAATGTAGGATTTGTGATTAATCTGCCCCACTATCTTCCTTTTTTTCTTCCAAAATTACATAAAAACTATGACTAAGATAGTAGTTCCTCAATAGATGCCCATCAGTTGAGTTATTTGAAGCACAAAAATGAATTTAATTGGTTAATATGCATTTTGTGTGTCAAAATTGACCCTAGGAATTACTTTATAGAGATATTCTTCTGTACTATTTACTTTATAAACTTACTATTGGTGACTTTTTTAAATTTAAAAATTAGGATTAGAAGCATTTTAAGATTTAAAGATAAAAATAGAATATAAATATACTTACTTTTCATTGTGAGCATATGCTTGCATGCCATATGGAATCCCAAAATACCACAGGTATTAGGGAACAGAAAGCTCTTGTTCCCTTAAAAGATATTCCTTTGTTGAGTTCATACTACTAACCTTTTAGGGTATTGACAACCTATTATTTTTTACATGTGCCATCTTTATCCAGGAAACTGAAAGAACAACTAATTATATCCTTCTGCAAATGAATGCAGCAGAGCGGCTTTTGTTCAACACAATTTTAAGTCTATTGAACAGGTTGCTGAATGACTTAAGGATTTACCGGGGAGTATGTGTGCCTGTGTGCGCACGTGTGTGCCTGTGTGCACACGTGCGCGCTAATGTAGGACCCCTTCGGTGGCATGGGGATATGACTGCACATTAAGCCCTGCTAGAAAAGAGCCCATTTCTTTGGACCAGGTCTCTCATTTAGCTTGTTATCTTTTTGGTATGACGGATACGGTAAATTCTGTTCTTAAAGTTTGTGCTGGGAAAGGGCAAAAGGAGTGAAAAATTAAAGGGTATCTCATGAAAATAAACCTATTAAAAGTATAACGATTTCTTGAATAATCCGATCATTGCTGCCCTCTGTCACAGTCCTTTCTCATAAATCATTGTGCAAGCAACTCCAGACATAGTGCAGTTATGGGGAATTGTACTGCAGCATGCGCTGGGACGCATTCAGTACCGGCAGGAGTCTTGAGTTCCAAAACCTCCTTCAAGAGAAATTCCCAGGTGCTTTCAGAGGAGAGGCAAGCTATTGGGAAGGTTAACAATGAGCAGATTGAAGGAAGCCCGTGCAACAAGGCGGTGATGATGGGGACAGACGAGGTGTCAGTTACAGAGTGTGAAGGTGGACCATCTAGATTTTAGAGGCAAGCTATCTTTTTGGGTAATCATGCTCTTCTCACCTCTTCAGTCCTCTTTTTTAGCCCCATATCACTGAATTGTGTATGTACAGATTTCAGGAAGATGCTCAAGCCTCGTGCAAGCAAGCATAGTCTTCCTTCTCCATCTTTGTAATCATCGAGGTCTTCTGAAATTAATACTGTCATCCACAAAATCTTCCTGATGCTGCTCGTGTGCCCAGCCAGTCTGCTGGGGAGGGAAGACTTCGTAGACTGTCCTAGCTAAAAGTGGGGGCCTTCACAGGGCAATGGATGAGACGGTTGCATACTCACGTCTGTCCTTTGACGTTACTCGAGGTGTAAAATGATTTCAACTCATTGCAATATTGTGCTGAAGAGAAATGTTTGATGGTTCAGTTAATATTTGTTTTCTTTACCTTATGGGGATTTTATTGCTCTTGACACCATTAAACTTAGCTGTTTTCCCGTGGCCAAGGTGTGCATCAATATTTTAATAACAATAATGTTTAGGCTATTTTACAGTTTTACAGTTCACTCGAATGCTAGTAGTTTAGTTCTTTTGCTTAGGTTATCATATTTGCACTGATACTATTTAGATCTGTTTCAATCATGAGCTAGGAATATTATGTTTAATTAGGAATACCCTTCCCGCTGTGAGATAGATAAAGGGACTGTTTTGGTGCCGATGTCATTGTCACCGCTCAGATAGCATTTCAGTGGTTATATTGATCCAGGAACAGCGTTTGCTGAATTACCCCTTTCCACCTCAAACTCCTTGAAGGCACGGCCTAGGCTGCGGTTGTTTTTCTTTTTAATACATTTATATCTTAGTCCCAGCTTACTTTTTTGTGTGTGTGTTATAGTAGTTGATCTAAAACTATTTGTTGAATGAATGCATAATGTATGATGCTTAGGCATTTTTGACATCACATATTTGAATGTTCATTTTTTAGTGAAAAAAAAAATGCATTCCAGCATCCTAAAATTCTCAAACTATGATCCTGTGTAAAATGACAGGTAAGATTTTTCTAGAATGAAATGTTAAGTTTGTTTTTTAAATTTCCCATGTCCAATAGCTACTCTAGTATGTTTTTTAATCAAATAAATAGATAATTTTAGAAAGAATATAGTATATACTATATAAAACTTATTATATATTTAAATATATTTAATTACATATAAATCTATATATTTATATATACTTATACAGAATATGTATTTTATATATGGGTATAAATTCATATCTGAATTTATAAAATTTAGAACAAACATTTATATAGATAAGTGGAATTATACAAAATATTAATGATGAAGGTATTATTTTTAAAATATCCTTAAAACTAACATTTATTGGGGCACCTGGGTGGCTCAGTGGGTTAAAGCCTCTGCCTTCAGCTCGGGTCATGATCCCAGTGTCCTGGGATCGAGCCCCGCATCGGGCTCTCTGCTCAGCGGGGAGCCTGCTTCCTCTTCTCTCTCTGCCTACCTCTCTGCCTACTTGTGATTTCTGTCTGTCAAATAAATAAATAAAATCTTAAAAAAAAAAAACAACTAACATTTATTTAGTGACCCTTGCCTTGTGCCAATCATTATATAATTGTGGAAAGTAGGTAGCAATGAATAACCCATTCATGTAGAACACTGAAGCCCCAAGACAGAAAGTAACAAATGCTTCCAGGTCATACAGCTAGTAAGTGGAAAAGTGGAGGATTTTAGCAAATGTGTAGCTGTTATGAATAATAATTATAATTATCATTATATGCATATATAGATAATGAGTATATTTTGTATAAATAACATATATAGTGGGTATGTGACCTATATATAATAGGTATAAACCTTTCTTTAGTAATAGGGCTGCATGCACAAATCTGTCATGTTTAAGTAATAGCTATATGAAGTGCTGATCTGTAGATAGACTTAAATTACCTTGTTCTTTTATTATTAACTAATCTCTACTTTGTTTCTATTGCTGTTTTTACATTTTGCTCTTTCTAAAAGTGGTGGAGTATCGTTCCTATCTAAAAAGTCAATTTCATTTATGATTCCAATAAAATGTGTCACTGTTAACTAAAGTGCATCAGTCGAGATGACAAAAGGTAGATGAAGGTTGTTTGCAAAATCCAGGTAACTAACTTACCTGGCTAATGAGTATACGGAGGTGTATTGTGATCACTTTTCCTGTGTTTGCGAGTGTTTAACATTTTTACAATGATTTAATATAAGTTCCTTTATTAGGCAACTGAATTTTAAGGAAGGACCAAAGCGCCCCACAAATTCCCTTTTCCTCTATAATAACAGGAGCTTTCAAATCTTGACATGTTACCGTATTTCTAGGGGAACATATAAATGATGTGAATGTATCAGGAGCCTTAAAATCCATGGCAGTGAAGTTTGACAAAGGGTTTTATAACACAGGATGATAGCAGTGTACAGATTTTTGGAATGAGGTAATATTCGGTGAGAAGAATTATTTGATGCAGGATAGTTTGAAGCAACTGGGAACAGTGAGGTCAGTGATGAGAAGTTAACAGTGCAAATGTCTCAAAGGAAGAAAATCTGTGATTACTTTGAAGGTTCTTTTTCCCTCTCTCTATTCTCTCCATATATTTTCCTATATATATTCTCTCTGTATAACTACATTCGTATTTATCCATCTGTATCTGTACTTATATCCACATCCATAACATAGGCATACACACACACACACACCCCATGCCTGTACCTATACCTAAATCCATATGCTAGTCTGAATCTACTTGCGATAATGTGGCTCATTTATGTGAAGCTGCTAGTAGTTCACAAAGCTTAGCACAGATTTCTGCTCTGTCGTCAGGATTAGGGGAGTAACATGCTCTCCTGACTTTGAGAATTCAGCCCAGTAGGGACAGCTATTTTTCCGAGTCTATGGATTATGGTGACAATAGCATCTTCATGACTTCCTAACTCCTATGGTGGTCTCACATCTGTGGTTTAGAAGGTTATGAGCTCTCCAGGGGGAGCGTCACACCCAGTGGCCAAGAGAACCTTGCCGATGGGACCAGAGAATATGTGCTGTTCGGACTGCAGTTTTTCAAACCTTTTAGCTTGAAATGTGATTGCAACCGTATTTGCCATACTCTACTGACCTCTCTGTGTGTGTTTGTATGTATATGTGTAGTTACACGAAAAGTGGTAATGTACAGAATGCCTCCAACAAAAAACCTGTGGATAACAGATGATAATACCGTGTGGGGAAGCACCATGAATGCCATTCATGCACAACCAAGCCCCCATTGGTTTCAATTCAATTTGGATTCTCTTCCTTCTTCAATGAGACATTATATTACCCTCATCTTTTCAGAGTCCCTTCCCACAGATGTCAGGATGGAAGTTTGCTCTGCATGGCTTATACCTGCTCTTTATGCTCTAAATCAAGTCTTAAGCAAGTGTTCCCTTTTGGTGTCTAGTCAATGAGCTGAGAGGCCTGACTTTAGTCACTGAGCTGTGAAGGACAGTAGAGTGTATTAATTTCATAATAGGATTAATTATACATCATGGCCCTAGTTGCTGTACTTTAATTATTTCTTCCCACTAGAAAAAGGAACTAGTAGTGTACAAAATCCCGCAGAACCTTAGGCCACTTGTAGCTCAGCCGCTCAAGTGGGCTTCAAGTGCCTAAGGATTATCTTGATTCATTTGAATGTTTCCTGGCTAGAATGTTAGCAAGCCGAGTGTATTTTGAGAAAAATACTAAAGGAAATGGCTGATAAAAATATCAATGTCAAATATCTGCTTAACGGAGATACATATCTGTTCTTTCTCAAAACACTGTTAAGCTGCCCTCCATATGCTTATCATAGAAACAATGATCTCACAGTGGTTTTATCTCCAGACATTTTCCTGACCAGACAGAAAGAATCTGTGGAAGTAGTCAGGCCCCTCATTTGTTTTAATGGGGACTGGGTTGGTTCTCATATGAGGAATCCACTCACACATGACGTCACGATCGCAGTCGCTGAATGCCGTGGAGACTTCAGCCTCTGCACACAGTGATCTAGAGTTCCAAATCACTAAAGACTAATAAACGAAATGGCAGGGAACTGGTGATAAACTTTCCCTGGAATATTGGCTCTTTTCCTTGTTTATGAAACGTCAACTGATAAAGGTTTTGTTTTCTTTTGTTTTGTTTTGTTTTTAGTATCTTCTGATTACTCAGAGTTTCCCTTAAGCAACTTACTAGCCAAGTGGTGGGAAGGGCACGTTGGGTGGGGATGAGGGAAGAATGTGTTTTAAGTGAACAGAGTGTTGAAAAAGACTGTCCTGAACAGGGTGTAGAAAAGCAATTGTAAGATAAGGGAGCAAATGTGGTGTAAATGGGGGAAAAAAAGGAGTTGTGGTATCAAGTTTAAAAAAAAAAAACAAAAACTGATTTGTAGATTATGTTATGTGAACTACAGATTTTGAGCTTACCACGCTTGGTGAATAATGTCAATCTTTTCTCTTTTGCATATCATCTGGCCACAAAATTTTAGACATTTTATGGAAATCAAATGAATATTTAAAGTCACAGAGAGGCTTAGGAATTTTTAATATCCTGCTGACTTTTCCTGTTACATTATGACTTAAATCACTATTCAATTACTTTTCCTTCTCATTAACAGAAAAAAAAGAATTTAAAAGAAATGTAATTACAAGTAAAGGTACTTTTATAAAGAGTCTATAGAATATCCTAGATATTTATGAAATGTATGTGTACTTTATAAATCACCAAATTTGTGAATTACATTACTGAATTTACTTCTGCATAAAATACAATGTAATGAAAGTTTCAAAGTAATCCCTTTAGACACTTGGTTTTCCATAAATATAATTGTATTCCTTAACTATAAGGTGAGGTGCTACTTTATGTCATCTAAATGTCTATTCTCTGACCCAGAAGCAATGCTTTCATAGTACATTTAACCTTTATTTAACTTCTGTCACCAAAATAAGCAATTTAGAATAGTTTCACACAGAAATATATTATTGATATGTCTGTATAATTATCAAGAAAACCCATTTAAGTTCCATGTATTGGAGAGTCTCTTCAGTTAATGAGGTAATGGACTTCTGCACACCATCTCATAAGAAACTTATGTCCATATACAAGAAAGAACAAACGAAAGAAAGAAAGAAAGAGAGAGAGAGAGAAAAGGACATATCCTAACATATACTGAGCTGTTAAAGTGGGTATGAGGCAGGTGAAACATTGAATGCTAAATCTGATAGTGGCAGCTTTCTAGTCTACCTGTGCTTTAAACAGGTTAAGGTACTCTTGCTTCTTAGTGCAACAGTGAGTTTCCCACTTTTCCTTCCTCCCAACTAGAAACCCCATATGTGTATGTCTGTATCTTACCCAGCAATGTCCAAGGAAAGATGTGTTAACCAGTTTGAGATTCTGCTTGTGGAGACTAGGATTATTATTGCCTCCAGAAACAGACGGCGTAGAGGAGCCAGCCCTGAATTCCTGCGTAGCTGTTAACAAGTATCTGTCGGTTATTCCATTCACTCACTCTTGTGATAGCTCGTTCCAGAACCAAGACCTTATTGATTCTTTTCCAGACCTCAGAGCAATTCTCCCCAAAACTTTGTTGAGGGGTGGTGCCCTGACCACATGAAAAGAAGTTAATTTCCAAACCACCCCACACTACCATGATTTGCATAATGCAAGTCTCATTGATTCCTACTTTCCTACTGTTCTCCATATCTTCCATATGGGATTTCTAAAGACATTATCCCTGGAGATCTCATGCCAAGCACAATTCTTTATACAAGTGGTACTCAAAGTATGGCAAATTAACTGCTTGCATCATTATCATTTAAGAGAATAAGCAAACAAACAAAAAAAACCAAGTCCAAAAAACGAAGTTATAGTAGGATGCCTCTACTAGTTTGGAATTCCTGGCACTATATTGTCTGTGTCAGCTTCATTTTCAACATTGTCACCCCAGAACCGAACACAGTGCATGGCAATAAATATATTTTTTTGCATTTAAAAAACAAATATATATATATATATATATATATATATATATATTTAAGTTAGCAAAAACATGAGCTGTGGGCAGAAGGAGAGGAAGCAGGCTTCCCGATAAGCAGGTAGCCAGATGAGGGGCTCGATCCCAGGTCCCTGGGATCATGACCTGAGCCAAAGTCAGGCACTTAACTGAGCCACCCAGGTACCCCTGGCAATAAATATTTCTTGAATAAATGAACTGCTGTACCACCTCCCACCACATCACATCCTATGGATCTTTAGAGTCCAAAGGAAAGTTTTTAAAAAGATTTTTCAAAGAAAGACTCAAGGAGAGAAGAGTACATAAGAAGAGTATCAATATATCTCAGTTATTCTTTTTCAGAGGAAAGTGGCCTGATCCTGTTTTTATTCGTTGAGAATATACTAAATTTGCTTAGATTCTTCTGATAGTTCTAGAAATTCTATTGAGGCATTTATTTATAGAATGGTTTAAAAAATCTTTATAACAGGGTTGAATCTGATAATAGTATATATATAACAGCAATATTATGCTATGTTAATGTTCTAGAGGTACTTGATAAGAACCTTATTCTGAATACGGAAAATTGAGGTTACAAAGCATGTGATAGATACAAAAATGTATTTTTGATATTTTATCTTAATTGAATGAGGATACAGGATTTGAAAAACCTCTTAATCTGCTAAAATTATGAAAACTCATTGTGCTTAGAAATAACCTATTAATTTAAGGATTTAAAATAAATATTAAGGCGTGGTTATAGTGTAATGCTATTATCCATTCATAAAGTTTACTGCAAAATGTTAGTGCTAGCAGCTTCACATAACACTTCTTTTCCCCTCTGTGAAAAAGGACTAGTTCTCTGTGGAACTAAAGTATCATACAGATTAAGTGAAAACTTTCAGAATGAGCTTACAGATTTTGTATTATCATTTGTTCTTGGTTTTGCTAATTGTGTCCAAGAAACAAAGTTCATTTCCATTGAGATTGCCTTACTGCAACCTTGGCATTTCACTGAGTCTTTGCTGTAGGGAGCTCAAAAGAACATATAAAACTATTCAATTTAATTTGGCCCTAAAATCTCATTGTATCTGACAATTTAAGGCATAGAAGAGTAACTTTTCCCCAGTTAAAAGAAACTTTTGGTGTTTGGTTAGCAGGATAATGAATACCCAGACAGGCAAGTGTGTTATCATAGGTAGTGCAGGAGCTTTGGAATTAATAGACCTTGGCTTAGATTTCAGATCTTCCAATTATTAGCTATGTCAGCCAGGGCAAATTACCTTAATTCCCTCAACTCAACTTATTGATCTGGAAAAAGGGGGCAATAAATCCTATCGTTCATGGTTGTAATGAGTGGTAAAGTATGTAATATGTGTGAAAATGACTGTGCTAGCACCTGACTATGGGTTGTACCATTTACTTCCATGTGTACTTTGTGCTAGGGAGTATGACAGTCATTGTGTAGGTTACCACATTACCAATAGGAATGTGAACACAAACATACATCTTTGCCACTTGAAGTCCATATCCATGCGTGCACGCACACACACACACACACACACACACACACACATACCTCTGTAAAACATGGTCATGGGATTAACATTTAATAAAATGGAATTATAAGAGTGGGAGACAATATAACATGATAATTAAGAACAAAGACTTTTCAGACAGACACACATGAGAGACTCCTGGTTCTAATTACTTTCTGCATGATTTTGGGCAAGTCATCCAAACTTTTCAGTCTCATTTTCTTCCTAGGAGAGTCCTTACCTATGTCATAGATCTCTTGTAAGGAATAAAGGAGGCTGTATATAGGAAAGCAGGGTCACAATGACCAATACAGAGGAAGTAGTCAATAGAGAGACATGATTATTTTACAGATCTCTTGAAAAAGATACTTAAACTTAGAAAATCAGATCAGAGGGGCACCTGGGTGGCTCAGCCGGTTAAGCGTCCAACCCTTGGTTTCAGCTCACGTCATGATCTCATGGTTGTGGGACCAAGCTCCATGGGCTCCTGCACTTAGCAGGGAGTCAACTTGATATTCTCTCTCTCCCTCCCTCTGCACGTGCTCTCTCCCTCTCTCTCTCACACACATTCTCTCTCTATTGAAGTAAATAAATAAATAAGTCTAAAAAAAAAAAAAAAAAGAAGGAAAAGGAAATAAGATCGGAGCCCCTTATTGGATGAAATAATAGTAACTGGCCACAGTGGAAAGATCAGGATGGGCTATCAAGTTCAGTTCCTTGACTCTGAGGTTGGGATTTAAGCTTCCTCCCCAGGTTTTTTCAAAAGACAATAATACTCTGAGTAGTAGGATTCCTCTGTCCTAACCCAACCTCTCTCAAAATTTATCTGTCTGAACTTTAGAAAGAACAAACTCTAAATGAAATTTAAAATCTCTGAATAAATAGAAGGTATTACTATTCAATTTTATTAAGACAAAAGTTACCTTAATGGTTTATATGTTAGTTTTTAATATGAAAACCTTTTTAACTTTATAAATCGAATAATGTTGACTAATAATGAAGTCACCAAAAGTGACTTCAGCAGAGGAGGGTTTTAATAATTAAGTGGATAGGATGACCTGTTCTGTGACTACCAGTCAGTCTCTTTTGCTAGCCCCCTTTGTCATAGCCCAGTGCGCTCATGACCGGAATGGCCATGACAGCAGAGAGGGCGGTTATGCATGGGCTTAATGACACGGACTTCCACCTACCAAGACTGACTTGGCTCTGACCACTGTTGTGTGCCCAATCTGCCAGTGGCAGAGATCAGCCCTGAGTCCTTGACATGACACAGTCCCCTAGGACGACCAGTCAGCTGCCTGGTGGCCGGTAAATTACACTGGATTTCCATCACAGACCTGGCAACATTTGATCTTACTGGAATAGACCCTTAACCCGGATATGGATTTGCTTTCCCTTTAAATATATTTCTGCCAAAACAGCGACCAAAAGCTTACAGAACTTCTGTGGGCGATCACGACATCTCACACAGCATGGCATCCAACCAAGGAACTTACTCCATAGTTACAAGTGTGATAATGGGCCCTTGCTCGTGGAATTCACAGGTGTTACCATAACACTCCTCCACTGAGGCGGGTAGAATGGTAGAATTACATTTTGAAGAATCTGCCCATGTTCTGTGGAAATACCTTGCAGGGCTGGGACAAGGTTCTCCAGAACTCAGTGTATGCTCTGAATCAGTATCCAATAGATGTTGCAGATTGTTTTGTCAAAATCGATCTTCTTCATGTAGGTTTTGTCA